>JAFLJL010001718.1:7500-54521 GCA_018398815.1 Conus ventricosus | reverse complement strand
CTCACCAACTGCTGCAGCAGAACCCAAGGATATACAAACGCTGTCAGCTGAAGATTGAACGGTCCCACAAGGCAGTAGCCAAAGTGTTGGACAAGGACTGTGACTACTCGGAAATTCTGATCGAGGGACGTTCCAAAGCAGGGCGGACCTACATGGACGATGAGGTGGTGGTGGAGGTCTTAGCGGAGCCAGGGAGAGCCAGTGGTGCGCGGCAGGTGAAGGGAGCTGGAAGCGCTTCAGGGGAAGACAGGTCAGAGAAGGCGGCTCATGGGAAGGTGGTGGGGATAATCAACAGGCCACACTTGGCCGACGTGGAACACCCGGTGTTTTTCTGCACCCTGGATGAAATAGAAGGCCACTTGATGAAACCTCTGTGCAAGACTGTGCCCAAGATTCATGTTATGCACGACAACGTCAAGAAGAACTTTAAGGACCTGGTGAAAAACAGAATAGAATTAAAAAAGATTTCTCCAAAAGGCCAGATCCAGTTCAGAGGATACTGTGACGTGCAGCCTGAGAAGAGGGAGCAGTACGTCTTCAGGGTCGTCCTCCTGGCATGGAGGCAGTGCAGCATCTATCCACTGGGGGCCGTTCTGGACGCTCACATCGGGGGCAAGGATTACTCCGGAGGACTGCAGGTGCTGTCCGTGCAGCAGCGTGTGCCCAAGTTTTACTCACGATCAGCCGTAGAAGACACAAAGAGGATGGCCCAGGACACGCACGTGTCCAGGGCAGCACGTGACGATCTGACAGATGAGCGGCTGTTCACCATTGACCCTCCTGGCTCTAAAGATCTGGACGACGCCATCAGCCTCAGGACAAAGGGCGGCCACCGGGTCATCGGAGTGCACATTGCTGACGTGGCCGCAGTGGTGAAGAAAGACAGTGGTGTGGATCAGGAAGCCAGGAGGAGGGCCGTGACCTTCTATCCCCTGAACAGACCACCTCGCTGCATGCTGCCAGAGCCTCTGAGTCACGGCAAGTGCAGTCTGCTGCCAGGGGAAGAACGCCTGGCTCTGTCGGTCTTCTTCACCTTTGACCACAATGCACAACAAGTGGCGGAGCCTGAAATCAGAAAGAACGGTCATCAAGTCCAGGCAACAGCTGACTTACGAACAAGCCCAAGAGTCATTGAGGGACAGGTCGAGGTGGACGTGGAGCCCGTCATTCAAGAAGACATTCGGCAGATACACCAGATCACTTCCAAGCTGCGAGCAGCTCGACAGGGAGACGCCATGCTTTTTGTTCCCTTTGAGGACCCACGGCTGCCAGAGCTGGAGACCATCAACGACTGTTTGGCGGCTCATGCCCTGATCGAAGAGCTGATGATCCTGACCAACTCGCACGTTGCAGGCTACCTGATCAAACGACCCAGGTATCGTGACGGCCTGATAGTGCGCTGTCAGAGGGCTCCCACCTTTGAAGAACTTGTGCAGTGGCAGGAGAAAGAAGGTCACGTGACCAACTTGGTGATGCAGCTGCAGGGCAAACGGATCACGCCGGGGAGTCAGCTGCGTCTGAAGAATCGCCCCCGATCAAACGGTTATCCCCCCTTGCCGCCTGTTGTGGTCCAGCGTCAGGTGTGGCAGAAACTGTGTGCTCACCTGGAAGACGGGGAGATAGCAGAGGCCAGGAGACTGGCCTTCATGGACGCTGTGCACCCTCTGCAGTGCCTGGCCACTAACAGCTGGATGGACCTGATGGCCACGGCAGAGTACAGATGTGCCCACGGCCTCAACGGTCCTGACCTTCGTCACTTCGGCTTGGACCTGGCTGTCTACACTCACTTCACCTCCCCAATCCGCAGGTATGCTGACCTGCACGTCCAGCGTCTCCTGCACGCGGCACTGGACGGCGCACCCTCCGCCTGCGGTCCGGATGACGTCACTGAGCTGTGTCAGCACGTCAACGGCGCCACGTCCAGACAGAAGGCGTTTGACAAAGGCTGCTTGGCGCTGAGGGTTGCAGAGCAGCTCCAGCATCAGCCTCTGGTGTTCAGGTCCTTCGTCGACACAGTGGACGACGACCAGCTGACGGTGTTCGTGCCTTCACTGCACAAACTGCAGGACCGCAAGCAGGAGGTGCCTTTCAGTGTTCTGGGCGTCAGCAGTCAGCCAGAGGTGGTCACCGACACGGTGCTGAAGACAGACAGCGTCACCGTCCGCTGGAAGAGGCGGTTTTATGATGAAAGAGGCACATGCCCCGCCACACTGCGATCCGTGTGGCAACATCTTGAACCAGTCTGGACATGACTGTCCCAGCAAACCACGTCGTTATGACCATCCGCCCAGATCTTCTGAGCGAGACAGTGCGACAGGCAGACTGGATCGATATTCTGCAGGTCCTAACAGCCGAGGGTCAATGGCCCGGGAACATGGCTCCCACAAGCGATCCACAGGGAGAAGTCGAAGTGGAGGACATGTCGTCAGAAAAAGGTGACGGTACGGGATTTCAGACCCTGTTCACTTCCAGAGAGTCTACACCCGTGGGCAAATCTTTTCAACTGCAGATGTCCCGCAGAGCCTAAGAGGAATCATCAAACCGCGAGTCGAGATTCTGCACACGGCACGCAACGCTTGCGTCTGCACGCAACACGTCAGCAAACCTGTCCAGACCCTGACCCCCCGTGGCCACACGGTCCACGCGAGGCAAGCACTTCTCCAGCTACAAGCAGTACGTCAAGGCCTGGATGCCGCTGCTGGAGATGGAGGCGGCGGTGGACGCAGGGGACTGCGATGGAAGCGTAGTCATTGCCAACGTCAGTGTGACCATCAAACCCAGACCTCTTCCAGTAACGTGCTCTACAAAGGCTCCTTCACTCTCCCTGCGGAGTTTCTGCTACACCCGCTGCATAGAGTTTGGAGGAAAATCAGTGGACACCATTCGGAGAGAAGAGTACAAGAGCGAAAATTCCTTCCCTTTGGACTACCTGTGCCTGCGGTACAAGACAGATTGTTCCCCTGCCCTGGTGTCGCTCATCACACAGGGAAAGGCGAACGATCTGGTGGACAGGCACTACACCTGGCTGGCCCATGGAAGTGTGCTGCAAGTCCTCCACACCAATCGCAGGGCAGAGGGCGGCGGTCAGGTGACGGTCATTTTCGTCCTGTCTCCCCCAGCCCCAAGCCCCCCGACCAGCTGATGACAGAGCGCGGGCAAGGGTCACTCTGGAGATCCTGCCCAAGACCGACGTGGACAGGTGAGCAGTTTCCTTAGTTACCATGGTATGGCGCAGTGCAGCTGTGTCCAGACTTCCCTCTGTACAGACACACCCAGACATCCCTCCATAAAGACACACCCAGACATCCCTCCAAAAAGACACACCCAGACATCCCTCCATAAAGACACACCCAGACATCCCTCCATAAAGACACACCCAGACATCCCTCAATACAGACACACCCAGACATCCCTCAATGCAGACACACCCAGACATCCCTCAAAACAGACACACCCTGACATTCCTCAATACAGACACACCCAGACATCCCTCATTACTGACACACCCAGACATCCCTCATTACAGACACACCCAGACATCCTCCATAAAGACCAACACCCAGACATCCCTCAATACAGACCACACCCAGACATCCTCAATACGGACACACCCTGACATCCCTCAATACGGACACCGCTGACATTCCTCAATACAGACACACCAGACATCCCTCAATACGGACACACCCTGACATTCCTCAATACAGACACACCCAGACATTCCTCAATACAGACACACCCAGACATCCCTCAATACGGACACACCCAGACATCCCTCAACACAGACACACCCAGACATCCCTCAATACAGACATCCCTCAATACAGACACACCAGACATTCCTCAATACAGACATCCCTCAATACGGACACACCCTGACATTCCTCAATACAGCACACCCAGACATCCCTCAATACGGACACCCCATGACATTCCTCAATACGGGACACACCCAGACGTCCCTCAATACAGACACACCCAGACATCCCTCAATACGGACACACCCTGACATTCCTCAATACAGACACACCCAGACATCCCTCCATAAAGACAACACCCAGACATCCCTCCATAAAGACACACCCAGACATCCCTCCATAAAGACACACCCAGACATCCCTCCATAAAGACACACCCAGACACCCCTCAATACAGACACACCCAGACATCCCTCAATGCAGACACACCCAGACATCCCTCAAACAGACACACCCTGACATTCCTCAATACAGACACACCCAGACATCCCTCATTACAGACACACCCAGACATCCCTCATTACAGACACACCCAGACATCTCTCCATAAAGACACACCCAGACGTCCCTCAATACAGACACACCAGACATCCCTCAATACGGACACACCCTGACATTCCTAAATACAGGCACACCCAGACATCCCTCAATACGGACACACCCTGACATTCCTCAAAACAGACATCCCTCAATACGGCAACACCCTGACATTTCCTCAATACAGACACACCCAGACGTCCCTCAATACGGACACACCCTGACATTCCTCAATAGAGACACACCCAGACATTCCTCAATACAGACACACCCAGACATCCCTCAATACAGACACACCCAGACATCCCTCAATACGGACACACCCTGACATTCCTCAATACAGGCACACCCAGACATCCCTCAATACGGACACACCCTGACATTCTCAATACGGCCCACACCCTGACATTCCTCAATACAGGCACACCCAGACATCCCTCAATACGGACACACCCTGACATTCCTCAATACAGACACACCCAGACGTCCTCAATACGGACACACCCTGACATTCCTCAATAGAGACACACCCAGACATTCCTCAATACAGACACACCCAGACATCCCTCAATACAGACACACCCAGACATCCTCATACAGACACGCCCAGACATCCCTCAATACAGACACGCCCAGACATCCCTCAATAAAGACACACCCAGACATCTCTCCATAAAGACACACCCAGACATTCCTCCATACAGACACACCCAGACATCCTCATTACACACACCAGACATCCCTCATTACACACACCCAGACATCTCTCCATAAAGACACACCCCGACATCCCTCAATACAGACACGCCCAGACATCCCTCAATACAGACCACCCAGACATCCTCAATACAGACACACCCAGACATCCCTCCATACAGACACCCCAGACATCCTCAATACAGACACACCCAGATTCCCTCAACACAGACACACCCAGACATCCCTCAATACAGACACACTCAGACATCCCTCAATACAGACAAAACCAGACATCCCTCAATACAGACACACCCAGACATCCCTCAATACAGACACACCCAGGCATCCCTCCATACCGACACACCCAGACATCCCTCCATACAGACACACCAGACACCCCTCAATACAGACACACCCAGACATTCCTCAATACAGATACACCCTGACATCCCTCAATACGGACACACCCTGACATTCCTCAATACAGACACACCCAGACATCCCTCAATACAGACACCCAGACATCCTCAATACACACACCAAGACATCCCTCAATACAGACACCCCCAGACATCCCTCAATATACACACCCAGACATCCCTCAATACAGACACACCCAGACATCCCTCCATAAAGACACACCCAGACATCCCTCCATAGAGACACACACAGACATCCCTCAATACAGACACACCCAGACATCCCTCAATACAGACATACCCAGACATCCCTCAATACAGACACACCCAGACATCCTCAATACAGACACACCCAGACATCCCTCCATACAGACACACCCAGACATTCCTCAATACAGACACTCCCAGACACCCTCAATAACAGACACACCCAGACATCCCTCCATACAGACACACCCAGACATTCCTCAATACAGACAAAACCCAGACATCCCTCAATACACACACACCCAGACATCCCTCAATAAAACACACCAAGACATCCCTCAATACAGACACACCCAGACATCCCTCAATATAAACACCCAGACATCCCTCAATACAGACACACCCAGACATCCCTCCATACAGACACACACAGACATCCCTCATTACACACACCCAGACATCCCTCAATACACACACCCAGACATCCCTCAATACAGACACACCCTGACATCCCTCAATACAGACACCCAGACATCCCTCCATACAGACACACCCAGACATCCCTCCATACAGACACACCCAGACATCCCTCAATACAGACACACCCAGACATCCCTCAATACAGACACACCCAGACATCCCTCAATACAGACACACCCAGACATCCCTCCATACAGACACACCCAGACATCCCTCCATACAGACACACCCAGATATCCCTCAATACAGACACACCCAGACACCCCTCAATACGGACACACCCAGACACCCCTCATTACACACCCAGACATCCCTCAATACACACACCCAGACATCCCTCAATACAGACACACCCAGACATGCCTCAATGCAGACACGCCCAGACATCCCTCAATACAGACACGCCCAGACATCCCTCAATACAGACACGCCCAGACATCCGTCCATACAGATACACCCAGACATCCCTCCATACAGACACACCCAGACATCCCTCAATGCAGACACACCGAGACATCCCTCAATACAGACACACCGAGACATCCCTCAATACAGACACACCCAGACATCCCTCAATACAGACACACCCAGACTTCCCTCAATACAGACACCCCCAGACATCCCTCCATACAGACACACCCAGACATCCCTCAATACAGACACACCCAGACATCCCTCAATACGGACACACCCCAGACATCCCTCATGACACACACCCAGACATCCCTCAATACACACACCAGACATCCCTCAATACAGACACACCAGACATGCCTCAATGCAGACACGCCCAGACATCCCTCAATACAGACACGCCAGACATCCCTCAATACAGACACGCCCAGACATCCGTCCATACAGATACACCCAGACATCCCTCCATACAGACACACCCAGACATCCCTCAATACAAACACACCCAGACATCCCTCAATACAGACACACCGAGACATCCCTCAATACAGACACAACCAGACATCCCTCAATACAGACACACCCAGACTTCCCTCAATACAGAACGCCCAGACATCCCTCCATACAGGACACACCCAGACATCCCTCCATAAAGACACACCCAGACATCCCTCAATACAGACACACCCAGACATCCCTCAATAAACACACCCTGACATCCCTCAATACAGACACACCCAGACATCCCTCATTACACACACCCAGACATCCCTCAATACAGACACACCCAGACATCCCTCAATACAGACACGCCCAGACATCCCTCCATACGACACACCCAGACACCCCTCAATACAGACACACCCAGACATCCCTCAATACAGACACACCCAGACATCCCTAATACACACCACCTGACATCCCTCAACACAGACACACCCAGACATCCCTCATTACAGACACCCCCAGACATCCCTCAATACGGACACACCCTGACATTCCTCAATACAGACACACCCAGACATCCTCCATACAGACACGCCCAGACATCCCTCCATACGACACACCCAGACATCCCTCAATACAGACACACCCAGACATCCCTCAATACAGACACACCCAACATCCCTCAATACAGACACGCCAGACATCCCTCAATACAGACACACCCAGACATCCCTCAATACGGACACACCCAGACATCCCTCATTACACACACCCAGACATCCTCAATACACACACCCAGACATCCCTCAATACAGACACACCCAGACATGCCTCAATGCAGACACGCCCAGAGATCCCTCAATACAGACACGCCCAGACATCCCTCTGTACAGACACGCCCAGACATCCGTCCATACAGACACACCCAGACATCCCTCCATACAGACACACCCAGACATCCCTCAATACAGACACACCGAGACATCCCTCAATACAGACACACCCAGACATCCTCAATACAGACACACCCAGACATCCCTCAATACAGACACGCCCAGACTTCCCTCCATACGACACACCCAGACATCCCTCATAAAGACACCCCCAGACATCCCTCAATACAGACACACCCAGACATCCCTCAATAAACAACACCCTGACATCCCTCAATACAGACACACCCAGACATCCCTCATTACAGACACACCCAGACATCCCTCAATACAGACACACCCAGACACCCCTCAATACAGACACGCCCAGACATCCCTCCATACAGACACACCCAGAGATCCCTCAATACAGACACACCCAGACATCCCTCAATACACACACCCTGACATCCCTCAACACAGACACACCCAGACATCCCTCATTACAGACACACCCAGACATCCCTCAATACGGACACACCCTGACATCCCTCAATACAGACACACCCAGACATCCTCAATACGGACACACCCTGACATTCCTCAATACAGACACACCCAGACATCCCTCAATACAGACACACCCTGACATCCCTCCATACAGACACACCATGACATCTCTCCATAAAGACACACCCAGACATCCCTCAATACAGACACACCCAGACATCCCTCAATACAGACCCCACCAGACATCCCTCCATACAGACACACCCAGACATCCCTCAATACAGACACAGCCAGACATCCCTCCATACAGACACACCCAGACATCCCTCAATACATACACACCAGACATCCCTCATTACACACGCCCAGACATCCCTCAATACAGACACCCCCAGACATCCCTCAATACAGACACACCCAGACATCCCTCAATACGACACACCCAGAATCCCTCATACACACACCCAGACATCCCTCAATACACACACCCAGAATCCTCAATACAGACACACCCAGACATGCCTCAATACAGACACGCCCAGACATCCTAAATACAGACACGCCCAGACATCCCTCAATACAGACACGCCCAGACATCCGTCCATACAGACACACCCAGACATCCCTCCATACAGACACACCAGACATCCCTCAATACAGACACACGAGAGATCCCTCAATACAGACACGCCCATACATCCCTCAATACAGACACACCCAGACTTCCCTCAATACAGACACGCCCAGACATCCCTCCATACAGCACACCCCAGACATCCCTCCATAAAGACACACCCAGACATCCCTCAATACAGACACACCCAGACATCCCTCAATACGGACACACCCAGACATCCCTCATGACACACACCCGACATCCCTCAATACACACACCCAGACATCCCTCAATACAGACACACCCAGACATGCCTCAATGCAGACACGCCCAGACACCCCTCAATAAACACACCCTGACATCCCTCAATACAGACACACCCAGACATCCCTCATTACACACACCCAGACATCCCTCAATACAGACACACCCAGACATCCCTCAATACAGACACGCCCAGACATCCCTCCATACAGACACACCCAGACATCCCTCAATACAGACACACCCAGACATCCTCAATACAGACACACCCAGACATCCCTCAATACACACCCTGACATCCCTCAACACAGACACACCCAGACATCCCTCATTACAGACACACCCAGACATCCCTCAATACGGACACACCCTGACATTCCTCAATACAGACACACCCAGACATCCCTCCATACAGACACGCCCAGACATCCCTCCATACAGACACACCCAGACATCCCC
Organism: Conus ventricosus; assembly: GCA_018398815.1. NCBI lineage: Eukaryota > Metazoa > Mollusca > Gastropoda > Neogastropoda > Conidae > Conus > Conus ventricosus. The sequence continues at coordinate 44,839 of JAFLJL010001718.1, read as the reverse complement.
CAATACAGACACACCCAGACATCCCTCAATACAGCACACCCAGACATCCCTCAATACAGACACGCCCAGACATCCCTCAATACAGACACACCCAGACATCCCTCAATACGGACACACCCAGACATCCCTCATTACACACACCAGAACTCCCTCAATACACACACCCAGACATCCCTCAATACAGACACACCCAGACATGCCTCAATGCAGACACGCCCAGAGATCCCCCCAATACAGAGACGCTCAGACATCCCTCAATACAGACATGCCCAGACATGCCTCAATGCAGACACGCCCAGAGATCCCTCAATACAGAGACGCCCAGACATCCCTCAATACAGACACGCCCAGACATCCGTCCATACAGACACACCCAGACATCCCTCCATACAGACACCCCAGACATCCCTCAATACAGACACACCGAGACATCCCTCAATACAGACACACCCAGACATCCCTCAATACAGACACACCCAGACATCCCTCAATACAGCCCACGCCCAGACATCCCTCCATACAGACACACCCAGAGATCCCTGAATACAGACACACCCAGACATCCCTCAATACACACACCCTGACATCCCTCAACACAGACACACCCAGACATCCCTCATTACAGACACACCCAGACATCCCTCAATACGGACAACACCTGACATCCTCAATACAGACACACCCTGACATCCCTCAATACAGACCACACCCAGACATCCCTCAATACGGACACACCCTGACATTCCTCAATACAGACACACCCAGACATCCCTCAATACAGACACACCCTGACATCCCTCCATACAGACACACCATGACATCTCTCCATAAAGACACACCCAGACATCCCTCAATACAGACACACCCAGACATCCTCAATACAGACACCCCCAGACATCCCTCCATACAGACACACCCAGACATCCCTCAATACAGACACAGCCAGACATCCCTCCATACAGACACAACCCAGACATCCCTCAATACATACACACCCAGACATCCCTCATTACACACGCCCAGCCCATCCCTCAATACAGACACCCCCAGACATCCCTCAATACAGACACACCCAGACATCCCTCAATACGGACACACCCAGACATCTCTCATTACACAACCCAGACATCCCTCAATACAGACACACCCAGACATCCCTCCATACAGAAAACACACAGACATCCCTCAATACAGACACACCCAGACATCCCTCAATACGGACACACCCAGACATCCCTCAATACAGACACGCCCAGACATCCCTCAATACACACACCCAGACATCCCTCAATACAGACACGCCCAGACATCCCTCCATACAGACACACCAGACATCCCTCAATACAGACACACCCAGACATCCCTCAATACGGACAACCCAGACATCTCTCATTACACACACCCAGACATCCCTCAATACAGACACACCCAGACATCCCTCCATACAGACACACACAGACATCCCTCAATACAGACACACCCAGACATCCCTCCATACAGACACACCCAGACATCCTCAATACAGACACAGCCAGACACCCCTCCATACAGACACCCCCAGACATCCCACAATACATACACACCCAGACATCCCTCATTACACACGCCAGACATCCCTCAATACAGACACACCCAGACTCCTCAATACAGACACACCCAGACATCCCTCAATACGGAACACCCAGAACATCTCTCATTACACACACCCGACATCCCTCAATACAGACACACCCAGACATCCCTCCATACAGACACACACAGACATCCCTCAATACAGACACACCCAGACACCCCTCCATAAGACACACCCAGACATCCCTCAATACAGACACACCCAGCCCATCCCTCAATACACACACCTGACATCCCTCAATACATACACACCCAGACATCCCTCATTACAGACACACCCAGACATCCCTCAATACAGACACACCCAGACATCCCTCAATACAGACACGCCAGACATCCCTCCATACAGACACACCCAGACATCCCTCCATACAGACACACCCAGACATCCCTCAATACACACACCCTGACATCCCTCAATACAGACACACCCAGACATCCCTCATTACAGACACACCCAGACACCCCTCAATACGGACACAGCCTGACTTTCCCTCAATACAGACACACCCAGACATCCCTAAATTTACGGACACACCCTGACATTCCTCAATACAGACACACCCAGACATCCCTCAATACAGACACACCCAGACATCCCTCAATACAGACACACCCAGACATCCCTCAATACAGACACACCCGGACATCCCTCCATACAGACACATCCAGACATCCCTCAATATATACACACCCAGACATCCCTCATTACACACACCCAGACATCCCTCAATACAGACACCCCAGACATCCCTCCATAAAGACACACCCAGACATCCCTCAATACAGACACACCCCAGACATCCCTCAATAAACACACCCTGACATCCCTCAATACAGACACACCCAGACATCCCTCATTACAGACACACCCAGACATCCCTCAATACAGACACACCCAGACATCCCTCAATACAGACACGCCCAGACATCCCTCCAGACATTCCTCAATACAGACACTCCCAGACATTCCTAAATACAGATACACCCAGACATCCCTCAATACGGACACACCCTGACATTCCTCAATACAGACACACCCAGACATCCCTCAATATAGACACACCCAGAACATCCCTCAATACACACACCAAGACATCCCTCAATACAGACACACCCAGACATCCCTCAATATACACACCCAGACATCCCTCAATACAGACACACCCAGACATCCCTCCATACAGACACACCCAGACATTCCTCATACAGACACACACAGACATCCCTCATTACACACACCCAGACATCCCTCAATACACACACCAGACATCCCTCAATACAGACACACCCAGACATCCTCAATACAGACACGCCCAGACATCCCTCAATACAGACACGCCCAGACATCCCTCCATACAGACACGCCCAGACATCCCTCCATACAGACACACCCAGACATCCCTCAATACAGACACACCCAGACATCCTCAATACAGACACACCCAGACATCCCTCCATACAGACACACCCAGACATCCTCCATACAGACACACCCAGACATCCCTCCATACAGACACACCCAGACATCCCTCAATCGGACACACCCAGACATCCTCAATACGGACACACCCAGACATCCCTCATTACACACACCCAGACATCCCTCAATACAGACACACCCAGACATGCCTCAATGCAGACACACGAGACATCCCTCCATACAGACACACCCAGACTTCCCTCAATACAGACACGCCCAGACATCCCTTCATACAGACACACCCAGACATCCCTCAAAAACACACCCTGACATCCCTCAATACAGACACACCCAGACACCCCTCAATACAGACACCCCAGACATCCCTCAATACACACACCCTGACATCCCTCAACACAGACACACCCAGACATCCCTCATTACAGACACACCCAGACATCCCTCAATACGGACACCCCCTGACATTCCTCAATACAGACACACCCAGACATCCCTCCATACAGACACGGCCAGACATCCCTCCATACAGACACACCCAGACATCCCTCAATACAGACTCGCCCAAAACATCCCTCAATACAGACACACCCAGACATCCCTCAATACGGACACACCCAGACATCCCTCATTACACACACCCATGACATCCCTCAATACACACACCCAGACATCCCTCAATACAGACACACCCAGACATGCCTCAATGCAGACACGCCCAGAGATCCCTCAATACAGAGACGCCCAGACATCCCTCAATACAGACACGCCCAGACATCCGTCCATACAGACACACCCAGACATCCCTCCATACAGACACACCCAGACATCCTCAATACAGACACACCGAGACATCCCTCAATACAGACACACCCAGACATCCCTCAATACAGACACACCCAGAATCCCTCAATACAGACACGCCCAGACATCCCTCCATACAGACACACCCAGACATCCCTCAATACAGAACACCCAGACATCCCTCAATACGGACACACCCAGACATCCCTCATTACACACACCCAGACACCCCTCAATACACACACCAGACATCCCTCAATACAGACACACCCAGACATGCCTCAATGCAGACACGCCCAGACATCCTCAATACAGACACGCCCAGACATCCCTCAATACAGACACGCCCAGACATCCGTCCATACAGACACCCAGACATCCCTCCATACAGACACACCAGACATCCCTCAATACAGACACACCGAGACATCCCTCAATACAGACACACCCAGACATCCCTCAATACAGACACACCCAGATTTCCCTCAATACAGACACGCCCAGACATCCCTCCATACAGACACACCCAGACATCCCTCCATAAAGACACACCCCAGACATCCCTCAATACAGACACACCCAGACATCCCTCAATAAACACACCCTGACATCCCTCAATACAGACACACCCAGACATCCCTCATTACAGACACACCCAGATATCCCTCAATACAGACACACCCAGACATCCCTCAATACAGACACGCCCAGACATCCTCCATACAGACACACCAGAGATCCCTCAATACAGACACACCCAGACATCCCTCAATACACACACCCTGACATCCCTCAACACAGAACACACCAGACATCCCTCATTACAGACACACCCAGACATCCCTCAATACGGACACACCCTGACACCCCTCAATACAGACACACCCAGACATCCTCAATACGGACACACCCTGACATTCCTCAATACAGACACACCCAGACATCCCTCAATACAGACACCCCTGACATCCCTCCATACAGACACACCATGACATCTCTCCATAAAGAACACCCAGACATCCCTCAATACAGACACCCCAGACATCCCTCCATACAGACACACCCAGACATCCCTCAATACAGACACAGCCAGACATCCCTCCATACAGACACACCCAGACATCCCTCAATACATACACACCCAGACACCCCTCATTACACACGCCCAGACATCCCTCAATACACACGCCCAGACATCCTCAATACAGACACACCAGACATCCCTCAATACAGACACACCCAGACATCCCTCAATACGGACACACCCAGACATCCTCATTACACACACCCAGACATCCCTCAATACAGACACACCCAGACATCCTCCATACAGACACACCCAGACATCCCCCCATACAGACACACCCAGACATCCCTCAATACAGACACCCCCAGACATCCCTCAATACGGACACACCCTGACATCCCTCAATACGGACACACCCAGACACCCCTCAATACACACACCCAGACATCCTCAATACAGACACACCCAGACATGCCTCAATACAGACACGCCCAGACATCCCTCAATAACAGACACGCCCAGACATCCCTCAATACAGACACGCCCAGACATCCGTCCATACAGACACACCCAGACATCCTCCATACAGACACACCCAGACATCCCTCAATACAGACACACCGAGAGATCCCTCAATACAGACACGCCCATACATCCCTCAATACAGACACCCCCAGACTTCCCTCAATACAGACACGCCCAGACATCCCTCCATACAGACACCCCCAGACATCCCTCCATAAAGACACACCCAGACATCCCTCAATACAGACACACCCAGACATCCCTCAATACACACACCTGACATCCCTCAATACAGACACACCCAGACATCCCTCATTACAGACACACCCAGACATCCCTCAATACAGACACACCCAGACATCCCTCAATACAGACACGCCCAGACATCCCTCCATACAGACACACCCAGACATCCCTCAATACAGACACACCCAGACATCCCTCAATACACACACCCTGACATCCCTCAATACAGACACACCCAGACATCCTCATTACAGACACACCCAGACATCCTCAATACGGACACACCCTGACATTCCTCAATACAGACACACCCAGACATCCCTCAATACAGAACACCCTGACATCCCTCCATACAGACACACCAGACATCTCTCCATAAAGACACACCCAGACATCCTCAATACAGGACACACCCAGACATCCCTCAATACAGACACACCCAGACATCCCTCAATACAGACACACCCAGACATCCCTCAATACAGACACACCCAGACATCCCTCAATACAGACACACCCGGACATCCCTCCATACAGACACACCCAGACATCCCTCAATATATACACACCAGACATCCCTCATTACACACCCCCAGACATCCCTCCATACAGACACACCCAGACATCCCTCAATACATACACACCCAGACATCCCTCATTACACACACCCAGACATCCTCAATACAGACACACCCAGACATCCCTCAATACAGACACACCCAACATCCCTCAATACGGACACACCCAGACATCCCTCATTACACACACCCAAAACATCCTCCATACAGACACACCCAGACATCCTCAATACGGACACACCAGACATCCCTCATTACACACACCCAGACATCCCCCATACAGACACACCCAGACATCCCTCAATACAGACACACCCAGACATCCTCAATACAGACACACCCAGACATCCCTCAACACAGACACACCCAGACATCCCTCAATACAGACACCCCCAGAGATCCGTCCATACAGACACACCCAGACATCCCTCCATACAGACAAAACCCAGACATCCCTCAATACAGACACACCGAGACATCCTCAATACAGACACACCCAGACATCCTCAATACAGACACACCCAGACTTCCCTCAATACAGACACGCCCAGACATCCCCCCATACAGACACACCCAGACATCCCTCCAAAAAAGACACCCCCAGACATCCCTCAATACAGACACACCCAGACACCCCTCAATACACACACCCTGACATCCCTCAATACAGACACACCTAGACATCCCTCATTACAGACACACCAGACATCCCTCAATACAGACACACCCAGACATCCCTCCATACAGACACACCATGACATCTCTCCATAAAGACACACCCAGACATCCTCCAATACAGACAAAACCCAGACATCCCCCATACAGACACACCCAGACATCCCTCAATACAGACACAGCCAGACATCCCTCCATACAGACACACCCCAGACACCCCTCAATACATACACACCCAGACATCCCTCATTACACACGCCCAGACATCCCTCAATACACACGCCCAGACATCCCTCAATACAGACACACCCAGACATCCCTCAATACGACACACCCAGACACCCCTCAATACGGACACACCCAGAATCCCTCATTACACACACCCAGACATCCCTCAATACAGACACACCCAGACATCCCTCCATACAGCAACCCAGACATCCCTCCATACAGACACACCCAGACATCCCTCAATACAGACACACCCAGACATCCCTCAATACGGACACACCCTGACATCCTCAATACGGACACACCCAGACATCCCTCAATACACACACCCAGACATCCCTCAATACAGACACACCCAGACATGCCTCAATACAGACACGCCCAGACATCCCTCAATACAGACACGCCCAGACATCCCTCAATACAGACACCCCCAGACATCCGTCCATACAGACACACCCAGACATCCCTCCATACAGAACACACCCAGACATCCCAATACAGACACACCGAGAGATCCCTCAATACAGACACGCCCATACATCCCTCAATACAGACACACCCAGACTTCCCTCAATACAGACACGCCAGACATCCCTCCATACAGACACACCAGACATCCCTCCATAAAGACACACCCAGACATCCCTCAATACAGACACACCCAGACATCCCTCAATACACACACCCTGACACCCCTCAATACAGACACACCCAGACATCCCTCATTACAGACACACCCAGACATCCCTCAATACAGACACACCCAGACATCCCTCAATACAGACACGCCCAGACATCCCTCCATACAGACACACCCAGACATCCTCAATACAGACACACCAGACATCCCTCAATACACACACCCTGACATCCCTCAATACAGACACACCCAGACATCCCTCATTACAGACACACCCAGACATCCCTCAATACGGACACACCCTGACATTCCTCAATACAGACACACCAGACATCCCTCAATACAGACACACCCTGACATCCCTCCATACAGACACACCCAGACATCTCTCCATAAAGACACACCCAGACATCCCTCAATACGACACACCCAGACATCCCTCAATACAGACACACCCAGACACCCCTCAATACAGACACACCCAGACATCCCTCAATACAGACACACCAGACATCCCTCAATACAGACACACCCGGACATCCCCCCATACAGACACACCAGACATCCCTCAATATATACACACCCAGACATCCCTCATTACACACACCCAGACATCCCTCCATACAGACACACCCAGACATCCCTCAATACATACACAACCCAGACATCCCTCATTACACACACCCAGACATCCCTCAATACAGACACACCCAGACATCCCTCAATACAGACACACCCAGACATCCCTCAATACGGACACACCCAGACATCCCTCATTACACACACCCAGACATCCCTCCATACAGACACACCCAGACATCCTCAATACGGACACACCCAGACATCCCTCATTACACACACCCAGACATCCCTCCATTACAGACACACCCAGACATCCCTCAATACAGACACACCCAGACATCCCTCAATACAGACACACCCAGACATCCCTCAACACAGACACACCCAGACATCCCTCAATACAGACACGCCCAGAGATCCGTCCATACAGACACACCCAGACATCCCTCCATACAGACACACCCAGACATCCCTCAATACAGACACACCGAGACACCCCTCAATACAGACACACCCAGACATCCCTCAATACAGACACACCCAGACTTCCCTCAATACAGACACGCCCAGACATCCCTCCATACAGACACCCCCAGACATCCCTCCATAAAGACACACCCAGACATCCCTCAATACAGACACACCCAGACATCCCTCAATACACACACCCTGACATCCCTCAATACAGACACACCTAGACATCCCTCATTACAGACACACCCAGACATCCCTCAATACAGACACACCCAGACATCCCTCAATACAGACACGCCAGACATCCCTCCATACAGACACACCCAGACATCCCTCAATACAGACACACCCAGACATCCCTCAATACACACACCCTGACATCCCTCAATACAGACACACCCAGACATCCCTCATTACAGACACACCCAGACACCCCTCAATAGGGACACACCCTGACATTCCTCAATACAGACACACCCAGACATCCCTCAATACGACACACCCTGACATTCCTCAATACAGACACACCAGACATCCCTCAATACAAACACAACCCTGACATCCCTCCATACAGACACACCCAGACATCCCTCAATACAGACACACCCAGACATCCCTCAACACAGACACACCCAGACATCCCTCAATACAGACACACCCAGACATCCCTCAATACAGAAAACACCCAGACATCCCTCAATACAGACACACCCAGACATCCCTCAACACAGACACACCCAGACATCCCTCAACACAGACACACCCAGACATCCCTCCATACAGACACACCAGACATCCCTCCTACAGACACCCCCAGACATCCCTCCATACAGACACACCCAGACATCCCTCAACCACAGGCACACCCAGACATTCCTCAATACGACACACCCAGACACCCCTCAACACAGACACACCCAGACATCCCTCCATACAGACACACCAGACAACATCCTCAATACAGACACGCCCAGACATCCCTGAATACAGACACGCCCAGACGCACGCACGCACGCACGCACGTGCGCAAGCACCTTGGTATCAAAGAGATAGCACCTAGAATGTTTTGATATTTTCACACACCACACACACACACACGCACACACACACACACACACACGCACACACACGCACACACGCGCACACTCACACACACACACACACACACACACACCACACACACACACACATACACACACACACACACACACACACACACACACACACACACAACACACACACACACACCATGCACTCGCAAAATTACATACAAGTACATTCACAATGAGAGAGAGAGAGAGAGAGAGAGAGAGAGTGTGTGCGTGTGGAGAGAGAGAGAGAGGAGAGAGAGAGAGTCAGAGACAGGAGAGACAGAGGCAGAGAGAGCCCAGACCAGACAGGGAGAGAGGGGAGCGAGAGAGAATCAGACATACAGACAGACAGGCAGGCAGGCAGACAGACACACAAAGAGAGAGAGACAGAGAAAGAGAGAAAGAGTAGCCTGAAGTCCATCAGTTGTGGGGAACCGTTTCAGGCCGTGTCAGGAAATGCTGCTGCAGCTGGAGAATCCCAAGTGCCACCTGGCGCAGGCCATAGCGTTCGGCACCTCCGTTCCCACACTGGGTAGGTACCACCTGGCGCAGGCCATAACCATCGGCACCTCCGTCCCCACACTGGGTAGGTACCACCTGGCGCAGTTCATAGCCTTCGTCACCGTCCCCACACTGGGTAGGTACCACCTGGCGCAGTTCATAGCCTTCGTCACCTCTGTTCCCCACACTGGGTAGGTACCAAGCGACCGCCTCTGTGACTCTGGTATTGGAATGCCTTTTTCCCCTTCTTCTCAGAGTCAGCGGAGTAGGTGTGGGGGATGGGAGGTGAGTGGCTTGCGCAGAAGAAGAGAGCGGAGAGGGGCTGCAGTGAGAGGGTGGAGGGGGTAGATGCACGGTGAACGATGTGCTTCTGGTCCTATAATGCGATGCAGGATTTCAGGGAATCGTCTTGGCGTTGGTTTTCTTTTCTTTCTTTTTTTTTTTCTTTTTCTTCTCTCTCTTTTTTTTTTTTTTTTTTTTTTTGACGAAAGATCGTGGACTGTTTGGCTGTATCGTGTTTTCTCCGTCGCATTATCTCCTGTGTGTGTTTGCATACATATATACATGCAAACATACATGCATGCATGCGTACATGCATACATACCTGCATACATACATACATACATACATACATAAAAAAGGAACCAGCAAATCCTGGACGATTGTGTCATCTTCAGACTCTGCAAACAGCAGACCAACATACCAGAACAATACGTCCCCGATAGCAGTCGGCATTAAAATGACCTGCCCAGAACAATACACCGCCGATAGCAGTCGGCATTAGAATGACCTGCCCAGAACAATACACCGCCGATAGCAGTTGGCGTGAGAATGACCTGCCCAGAAACAATACACCGCCGATAGCAGTCGGCATTAAATGACCTGCCCAGAACAATACACCGCCGATAGCAGTCGACATTAAAAGGGACCTGCCCAGAACAATACACCGCCGATAGCAGTCGGCGTGAGAATGACCTGCCCAGAACAATACACCGCCGATAGCAGTCGGCGTGAGAATGACCCGCTGTGATTGGTGCAGGAAACTGTGCCACTGAAAGTGCTGATCTTCAGACTCTGTTCAGGACATTTCAGACTCTGTTCGGGAGCCGGAATAGTTCAGTTGGTAGAGCGCCTGACTCGTAATCTTGGTGATCCTGGGGTTGCAGGTTCGAACCTCCGCTGGGGCGTTTCGGTACAGGGGGATTTTTCCCTCAGAGTTAACATTGGTTCTGACTCAATTTCCCATACAGTCCTTCGAATGAGACTATAAACCGAGGTTCCGTGTGTGAACGCATGCATAACATCTTGCACACACGTAAAATCCCATCACCAACTTTCGGAAGAGTAGGCCAGTTTGGCCGTTGGTATGGATGACACGTTACACATAGCATGCACCCTGGGTGAGAAATGGAAAGAATGAAGGAAGTAAGGAAAATGAGTGATCGATATTGAACGATACTGAATGGATGACACGGGAAACGACTGAATGAAGCGCCAGCTGGCAGCTCTTCAGTCGGCACTACCCAGGTAGGCAGCCCGTTGTGTAAACGAGTGTTGATTGTAAAGCGATTAGAGTTTAGCCTCTAGCCGAGAATAGGCGCTATATAAGTATTCATTATTATTATTATTTACTCCAGCACATCACAGTAGGAAGAAACCCTAGGGAGAGGTTTGACAGCAGAAGGTCTTCAGAGAAAAACACCCCTCAGACATGTGTTTCAGCCCTGAACTCCTAACACTCTAAGAGGGCCAAGCCATATCCAGGTCATGACTCTCAGATGCCCTTCTACTGCCAACATTTTTTTGTTCACTGGCGCTGCCGGGATTCAAACCCGCAACTTTTGGATGGATGGGTGTCTCAAGGTGCGCCTTTTCAGATGGATGTCTTACCCCACTGCTAGCGGGACACCTGTTCTAAGTTGGGAAACTGAAGCCTTATGAAGTTCACTTTTGTTCCTCCTCGACCAGATCCAGCGGGAACTCTTTTCGGCTGCCTCTGCCATTGCCTTCAGGGTTCTGGTCCTCTTCTTGCCTGAAATCCTTAGCTGATTCATGAGGTCATAGGCTGATGAGCCCACAAATTCCCTTGCTGCAACTTCTGTGGCGAGGACCCGGGCCTGGAAGCCGGATTCCCTCAAGCTGGCTGTTTGCTAGGCTGGCATACTGGTCAGTCTTGCAGAGGTGTGCTTACTCCATCTTTGCTGTCGAATGGCCACAGCAAGTTTGATCAGAATCATTTGTTTTGATGAATCTGAGCAAAGAACAATATCCAGTCCCCATGCCATGTTGTTTTTATATTCATATTCCTGAATTCGACCCGGTAGAAAAAAGTCTTTGGGATCATAAGTAGCGCACTCATTGCAGAAGAAAATGATTTCCGTACACTGTTGGAAGGTTTAACGATGAATGTGTCGGTGGTGTCGTTTTTGTCATTATTCTCCCATTTTTCTAGCGATGGGAGATTTTTTTTTTCCCCGTTAAGTATGTCTGAATGAGCAGCAGCGCACTGCATCAGCAGATAAGACGTCGGAAGACCAAGGCCAGGATTTAAACCACAGTGCCAAGGACATCCACGCTGTTGGTTCGGATGAGGAATTTGCACGGGCCCCTCGATGCCAGGCGCCTGAAACTCAACCTGCCACGAGCAAACGAAACTGAAGATTGGGAGAAACTGGATGCAAAAATCGTCCAAAGACTCGATGCACTGATAGGGAAAAGCACCCTGGAACACAAACTAGCCACATATGGGGACATTGTGTATGCCACATGTAGAGACGCCTATGGAGTAAAACTACCCAAAGAGAAAACACCTCCAAAGAAATCCAGACGCCAAGAAAAGATGGACAAGATCAGAGTCCAAAAGAACAACCTCAAGAAGCAAATGAAGACCGCACTGCCAGCTGAAAAACAAGGCTTGGAAAAACTGTGGGAAGACCTGAAAGAAAAACACAGCGCCCTCAGCAAAGCGGAATCTGCGAGGAAGAGGAAGAGCAAAAAGAAGAAGACACAAGAGCGCTTCTTCAGAGACCCCTTCCAGTTTGCCAGAACACTGTTTGAGCAGCCAAAATCTGGGGCCCTAAGTGTGGACAAAGGAGTTCTTGAGCAGCATCTGAGGAAAACATACTCTGACTCACAGAGCAAAGCACCACTCGACATTCAAGATCTGGTGTGGCCAACCACCCCTGAGGAACAGTTCAATGGCAAGCCTCCAACGTTGGCGGAAATCAAGAAGGTGGTCGACAAAGCCAGAGCCAAATCATCACCAGGGCCAAACGGAATACCTTACCAGCTTTACAAGAAATGTCCCAAGGTGCTGGAGTGGCTCCACAGGCTGCTGCGATCGGCTTGGAGAAACCAGAAGATCAGCGGCCAGTGGATGACGGCAGATGGTGTGTACATCCCCAAAGAGCAAAATTCAAGTGACATCAGCCAGTTCAGGCCAATATCACTACTGAACGTCGAAGGGAAAATCTTCTTCTCTGTCATGGCAGCAAGGCTGACCAAGTACCTGATGGAAAACAAGTACTTGGATGTGTCAGTCCAGAAAGGTGGCATTCCAGGCGTGGCTGGCTGTGTAGAACACGCCACAATGATCTGGGACGCAATCCAAAAAGCAAAAACAGAAAAGAGAGACCTGGACGTAGTGTGGCTTGATCTGGCAAACGCATATGGTTCTGTGCCCCATGAGATGATACAGTTGGCTCTTGAGATGTACCATGTGCAAAGAACATCCGCGACATGCTCAAGAAGTCTTCAATGGCTTCTCAATGCGGTTCTCTACCAAGGAGTACACAACTGATTGGATCAACTTGGAAGTGGGCATTGCAATGGGCTGTGCAATTTCCCCGATACTGTTCGTGCTGGCAATGGAACTCATCTTGAAAGCAGCAACAAACAACGCGAGACAAACAGACCTTGGCGATGGATACAAGATGCCTCCTCTCAAGGCCTTCATGGATGACACTACAGTGATTTCATCCAGAGAAGACGAGACACGTCATGTGCTGGAGAGGCTGGACGACATAGTTGCCTCATCCAGAATGAAGTTCAAGCCAAAGAAATCACGGAGTCTCTCACTGAGGAAAGGAAAAGTGGCCGAATCTGTGGTCTTCAGTGTTGCCAACCAGGCCATTCCAACAGTCACAGAAGAACCAGTCAAGAGCCTTGGAAGATGGTATGATGATACGCTGAAAGACACACAAAGAGCAAAAGAAACCAAGCAGATGGCGGAAGAAGGCTGGAGACCATTGACCAGTGTGGGCTCCCTGGCAAATACAAGGTCTGGTGTCTGCAGTTCATGCTGATACCAAAGCTCCTATGGCCTCTGATGATATACGACATCTGCACCAGCACAGTGGAGGCAATGGAAGCCAAAATCAACAAGTTCACAAGGAAATGGCTTGGTGTCCCACCCTGTCTGACTGACATCGCGCTGTACTGTCGCCAAGCAAAGCTCAAACTACCACTGAAATCCATCCTGGAGGAATACAAAGCAGGGAAGATCAGACTTCAAAGCATGCTGGAGGACTCAGGAGACAAGGTGGTAGAAGCAATCAAGCCCCAGCTGAAGACAGGCAGAAAATGGAAAGTTCAAGAGGCGATGGATTCTGCAAAAGAAAGTCTCAAGATCAGAGAAATAACAGGACACACACAGACCAACAGACAAGGACTGGGGGTGACCAAAACTGAATGGTGGTCAAAGGCCAAAGGAAAAGCCAAAAGAGACATGATGATTCGGGAGATGAGAAAAGAAGAAGACCAAAAAAGACTCCAAAAAGCAGTCCAGCAGAGCCAGCAAGGGCAATGGACAACGTGGGAGAATGCACTCCAAAGAAGTCTAACTTGGAATGACATTTGGCACATGGCCCCTCTCAGGATCAGCTTCATTCTCAGATCTGCATATGACCTTCTGCCTCAAATGCAAACCTGGTGAAGTGGGGGAAAACAGACGATCCTGCATGCCCCCTCTGCCATAAAAAAACAAACAGTGGAGCATGTTCTAAGCTCATGTAAAGTAGCCCTGGCTCAAGGAAGGTACACATGGAGGCACAACCAAGTGCTCAAAGAAATTGTACAAGTAGTCTGGGCTAGTACCAACACCACAAAAGGGAGAATCAGGACTCCAAAAGCACCCTCAACATTCTTCACGGCAGGAGGCAGCAAATCATGGCCAAGAACAACAGTGCCACTCAAAACATGCAGGCAGAGTCTGCTGGATGGGGCAGATGACTGGGAGTGCACTGCAGACCTCCCAGAATGGAAGAGTCACCCAGAGATCATCAGCAAGAGTGGCATGAGACCAGACATAGTAGTCCACTCTAAGTCAACCAAGCAGCTGATCATGATTGAGCTCACGGTGCCATATGAGAACAGAATGGAGGCAGCTCAAATCTACAAGACTGAAAAGTATGCTGATCTGGCAAACAGCCTGAGGAGAGAAGGCTATCAGGCCAAAGTCCTCACTGCAGAAATTGGAGCTAGGGGATTTGTAGGAACGTCTGCATACAGCCTCATGAAACAGCTCTCAGTTGCAGGGAAGGAAAAAACCAGAGCCTGAAAGCAATGGCAGAAGCGGCAGAGAGGTGTTCAAGCTGGATCTGGTCAAGGAGAAACAAAAGTGAACTTCATAAGGCTTAATTTCCCTACAAATATCAGGTGTCCCTGTGGCTCAGTGGTTAAAGCGCGAGTCATTAAGTAGAAAATGAGCATGTCCAGAGGGTCATGGGTTCGAATCCCAGCCATGGCTCGTCCCAAGATGGGTGGAAAAAAAAAAGGGGCAGCAGAGGGACATCCGGAGTCATGAACCGGGTGTGGCCCAACCCCCCTAGAGTGTCAGGAGATAAGGGCCGAAACACTTGCTTGAAGGGGGCTTCTCTTTTGAGGACTCTCTGCTGCCACGCTCTCCACGAGTTTCTTTCTACTGTCTTATATGTATGCCGCACTCGTGCGCGTGCGAGTTTGGGACTCTCTCTCTCTCTCTCTCTCTCTCTCTCTCTCTCCTCTCTCTGTGTGTGTGTGTGTGTATTTGTGTGTGTGTGTGTGTGGTGCGCAGTATTTATCGTTTTGCCTCACATTGTAACGTTCCATATACCAAATAATGGTGCGTAATGCACTCCTTCAATTCACCAGTGTAATTGACATTATCATTACGCCACCGTCATTGTGAGAGAGAGCGCTGTTGTTGGAGTTGTTCAGACGTTCATGTGGTGTTGTAGTTGTTCAGATGGTGTTGTTGTATTGTTCAGACGTTTAGGTGATGTAGTTGTTCAGACGTTTAGGTGATGTTGTTGTAGTTGTTCAGACGTTCAGGTGTTGTTGTTGTAGTTGTTCAGACGTCCAGATGTTGTTGTTGTAGTTGTTCAGACGTTGAGGTGGTGGTGTTGTAGTTGTTCAGACGTTGAGGTGATGCTGTTGTAGTTGTTCAGACGTTGAGGTGATGCTGTTGTAGTTGTTCAGACGTTGAGGTGGGGTGTCTAACAGACTCCAAGCACAGGAGGCTGGGAAAGAGGGACGCCAACCACGAGGTGTACCTGAAAGAAGGAGTGGCCCTCAAGGTGCTGCCCAAAAACAACAATGCCCAGCTGGCCGCCATCAAGCTGGCACTGACCAAGAGTCTGGCCATTGTCCAGGGCCCGCCAGGTGGGCTGTAATGATAGTAACAGTAACGACAATGATGATGTTTACACAGGAATCCTGCTGTTGTTATGATGCACACGAATATTCATATTCCAGTGTTATTACCATGTATGAGGGGCTTGTGCCAGTAAAACAATTTTATGCCGAAAACTGCGTTGTTAATGTTTGGATAGGAAATGTCTTTATTTATTTTGCACCTTAGTTTCACCTGTTATAACCATCAAACCGATGGTGGCTGTGTTCTGCATCTACTATTTTATAAGAATTGCTTGGGAAATGTGATGATTAAGTCAAGAACTCCGTCAGTAAGAACAGAATTTCATTTGTTGAATATTTTGACATGCATTATTGACACATCTTATGGAGAAGTTTTGAACATGATTCTTTACTAATCTGATAGGTTGATAAGATGAATATGTAAGTTAACAAACCTGTTCTTAAACTGCACTTGTGATTGAATTTTCCAGGTAAGAGAAATTCTCCATGTTCATATTGAAGGTGCAATATGCAAGAGAGTCCTTTTTCATTCCATTTTCGTGACTACCGTGTAGTTGAATTTCGGACAGTGATATTTGGATTTGGAAATGAAGTATGGAACAAGTGTGGAATGGAATGGGTGCGGCCTGGCGTAAATCATACATCAGTTCTTTGAACACTTTTTCTATGACCTCATTCTTGTCTTGGATTGCTATTCGTTCATAGTCTGTTGTTGCAGATGATGTATGTGTTGGTGGTGTTCCTCATAGTTTGTTGTTACTGATGATGCATGTGTTGGTGGTGTTCCTCAGGCACGGGCAAGACGAACACGGGCATCAAGCTGGTGTACCTGTTCTGCAAAATCAACCGACAGCTGCAGGCCGACGGCGAGGGTCGGAAAACGGTTCTCTACTGCGGCCCTTCCAACAAGTCGGTGGACCTGGTGGCCCGTGAGTGAAGTGGAAAACAGAGATGTTACCGGTGTGATTGAAGCACGTTCCTGTTCTATCTCTCTGCCTCTTAGGATTGTATCTTGTTCCGAGTTCCGAGACCAGCAGGCAGGCTTCCGGCAGAACAAATCATGTGCCGACCAGATCGCCAGCCTGCGCATCATTGTGGAGCAGTCGCTGGAGTGGAACTCCCCCCTTTACATCAACTTCATAGATTATGAGAAGGCTTTCGACAGTGTGGACAGAGAGATGCTGTGGAAGCTGCTGAGGCATTACGGAGTCCCCGAGAAGATCATCTCCCTCATCCGGTGCACCTACCAGGACATGAACTGCAGGATTGCCCACGCCGGCCACCTGTCCGAAAGTTTCGAGGTGAAGACCGGAGTTCGGCAGGGATGCCTGCTGTCGCCGTTCCTCTTCCTCCTGGTCATTGACTGGATCATGAAGACCACTACAACAGGCAGAAACAACGGTATACAGTGGACACTCTGGACGCAGCTCGACGACCTTGACTTCGCTGACGACCTGGCGCTCCTGTCACACAGCCACAGCCAGATGCAGGACAAGACCACTCGCTTGGAGACCACATCAGCCGGGACAGGGCTCAAGATTAACAGGAAGAAGACCGAGCTGATGAAAATCAACACCACTGCCAACACACCAGTCACAGTCGATGGAGAGCCCATCAGGGAGGTGGAGTCTTTCGTCTACCTGGGAAGCGTGGTTGACCAACAGGGAGGCACGGACCGAGACGTCACAGCCAGAATCGGCAAGGCAAGAGCAGCTTTCGTCATGCTCAAGAACATCTGGGCATCTGGAGGAATCAGCATAAGAACCAAACTCCGCATCTTCAACTCCAATGTGAAATCAGTTCTGCTCTACGGATGCGAGACGTGGCGAACAACACAGACGATGCAACAAAAGATTCAGACATTCTTCAACACCTGTCTGAGGCGCATCTACAAAATCCGATGGCAGGACAAGGTCCGAAACGAAGATCTGTGGGAGCGTGCGGGACAGGAACCAGTGGCCAAACAGATACTGCGAAGGAAGTGGGGCTGGATCGGACACACCCTCAGGAAGCCAGCATCCAGCACCACACGCCAAGCCCTGACCTGGAACCCGCAGGGAAAGAGAAAGAGAGGCCGGCCTCGCAACAGCTGGAGACGAGACACTGAGGCGGAGTTGAAACAAGGGACAAACTGGACTGGAATGACCAGAACAGCCCAGAACAGAGTGCGATGGCGAAGAGTCGTTGATGGCCTATGCTCCACCGGGAGCGACGGGGGGTAAATGATGCCTCTTAGGATTGTATCTTGCCTTAGAGTGAAGTGGAAAACAGAGATGTTACCGGTGTGATTGAAGCACGTTCCTTTTCTATCTCTCTGCCTCTTAGGATTGTATCTTGCCTTAGAGTGAAGTGGAAAACAGAGATGTTACCGGTGTGATTGAAGCACGTTCCTTTTCTATCTCTCTGCCTCTTAGGATTGTATCTTGCCTTAGAGTGAAGTGGAAAACAGAGATGTTACCGGTGTGATTGAAGCACGTTCCTTTTCTGTCTCTCTGCCTCTTAGGATTGTATCTTGCCTTAGAGTGAAGTGGAAAACAGAGATGTTACCGGTGTGATTGAAGCACGTTCCTTTTCTGTCTCTCTGCCTCTTAGGATTGTATCTTGCCTTAGAGTGAAGTGGAAAACAGAGATGTTACCGGTGTGATTGAAGCACGTTCCTTTTCTGTCTCTCTGCCTCTTAGGATTGTATCTTGCCTTAGAGTGAAGTGGAAAACAGAGATGTTACCGGTGTGATTGAAGCACGTTCCTTTTCTGTCTCTCTGCCTCTTAGGATTGTATCTTGCCTTAGAGTGAAGTGGAAAACAGAGATGTTACCGGTGTGATTGAAGCACGTTCCTTTTCTGTCTCTCTGCCTCTTAGGATTGTATCTTGCCTTAGAGTGAAGTGGAAAACAGAGATGTTACCGGTGTGATTGAAGCACGTTCCTTTTCTATCTCTCTGCCTCTTAGGATTGTATCTTGCCTTAGAGTGAAGTGGAAAACAGAGATGTTACCGGTGTGATTGAAGCACGTTCCTTTTCTATCTCTCTGCCTCTTAGGATTGTATCTTGCCTTAGAGTGAAGTGGAAAACAGAGATGTTACCGGTGTGATTGAAGCACGTTCCTTTTCTATCTCTCTGCCTCTTAGGATTGTATCTTGCCTTAGAGTGAAGTGGAAAACAGAGATGTTACCGGTGTGATTGAAGCACGTTCCTTTTCTATCTCTCTGCCTCTTAGGATTGTATCTTGCCTTAGAGTGAAGTGGAAAACAGAGATGTTACCGGTGTGATTGAAGCACGTTCCTTTTCTATCTCTCTGCCTCTTAGGATTGTATCTTGCCTTAGAGTGAAGTGGAAAACAGAGATGTTACCGGTGTGATTGAAGCACGTTCCTTTTCTATCTCTCTGCCTCTTAGGATTGTATCTTGCCTTAGAGTGAAGTGGAAAAACAGAGATGTTACCGGTGTGATTGAAGCACGTTCCTTTTCTATCTCTCTGCCTCTTAGGATTGTATCTTGCCTTAGAGTGAAGTGGAAAACAGAGATGTTACCGGTGTGATTGAAGCACGTTCCTTTTCTATCTCTCTGCCTCTTAGGATTGTATCTTGCCTTAGAGTGAAGTGGAAAACAGAGATGTTACCGGTGTGATTGAAGCACGTTCCTTTTCTATCTCTCTGCCTCTTAGGATTGTATCTTGCCTTAGAGTGAAGTGGAAAACAGAGATGTTACCGGTGTGATTGAAGCACGTTCCTTTTCTATCTCTCTGCCTCTTAGGATTGTATCTTGCCTTAGAGTGAAGTGGAAAACAGAGATGTTACCGGTGTGATTGAAGCACCTTCCTTTTCTATCTCTCTGCCTCTTAGGATTGTATCTTGCCTTAGAGTGAAGTGGAAAACAGAGATGTTACCAGTGTGATTGAAGCACGTTCCTTTTCTGTCTCTCTGCCTCTTAGGATTGTATCTTGCCTTAGAGTGAAGTGGAAAACAGAGATGTTACCGGTGTGATTGAAGCACGTTCCTTTTCTGTCTCTCTGCCTCTTAGGATTGTATCTTGCCTTAGAGTGAAGTGGAAAACAGAGATGTTACCGGTGTGATTGAAGCACGTTCCTTTTCTATCTCTCTGCCTCTTAGGATTGTATCTTGCCTTCGAATATTGGCTCTGCTTTGTGGAAGGACGTTGGGAAATTGTAGAGACTATGTTTGGGGTTTATCATTGAAACCACCTTCATCTTTGATTTGGGGCTACGAAGACACAGTGAGGAAAGGGCTGTGTGAAAACAGTGCTCCGATAGGAAATCGTTTGGTGGTTTATGTTTGCCTTTGTCTTCTTTGCTGTGTTTGACAGCTCTGCTTTCCTCAACAGCAAGGTGGACACTGGTGTGCTGGTGATGCAGTGTGTTGTCTGTCTATCTCCCCAGCCATACCCCCTTCAATCTTGATCCGTTCAATTAATTCTGTGGGTGTGCAACACTGCTCACTGTCTGCTTATAGCCTGGTGAACTGCTCGGTGTCCGTTTATAGCCTGGTGAACAGCTCAATGTCTGTTTATAGCCTGGTGAACTGCTCAGTATCTCTTTACAGCCTGTTGAACTGCTCAGTGTCTGTTTATAGCCTGGTGAACTGCTCAATGTCTGTTTATAGCCTGGTAAACTGCTCAGTGTCTGCTTATAGCCTGGTGAACTGCTCAATGTCTGTTTATAGCCTGGTGAACTGCTCAGTATCTCTTTACAGCCTGTTGAACTGCTCAGTGTCTGTTTATAGCCTGGTGAACTGCTCAATGTCTGTTTATAGCCTGGTGAACTGCTCCATGTCTGTTTATAGCCTGGTGAACTGCTCAATGTCTATTTATAGCCTGGTGAACTGCTCAATGTCTGCTTATAGCCTGGTGAACTGCTCAATGTCTGTTTATAGCCTGGTGAACTGCTCAGTGTCTGTTTATAGCCTGGTAAACTGCTCAGTGTCTGCTTATAGCCTGGTGAACTGCTCAATGTCTGCTTATAGCCTGGTGAACTGCTCAATGTCTTTTTATAGCCTGGTGAACTGCTCAGTGTCTGTTTATAGCCTGGTGAACTGCTCAATGTCTGTTTATAGCCTGGTGAACTGCTCAATGTCTGTTTATAGCCTGGTGAACTGCTCAGTGTCTGCTTATAGCCTGGTGAACTGCTCACTGTTCATTGCCTGGTGAACTGCTCAACGTCTGTTTATAGCCTGGTGAACTGCTCAACGTCTGTTTATAGCCTTGTGAACTGCTCACTGTTTATAGCCTGTGAACTGCTCAATGTCTGTTTATAGCCTGTGAACTGCTCAGTGTCTGTTTATAGCCTGGTGAACTGTTCAATGTCTGTTTATAGCCTGTGAGCTGCTCTATGTCTGTTTATAGCCTGTTAAAGTGCTCAGTGTCTGTTTATAGCCTGGTGAACTGCTCAATGTCTGTCTATAGCCTGTGAACTGCTCAGTGTCTGTTTATAGCCTGGTGAACTGCTCAATGTCTGCTTATAGCCTGGTAAAACTGCTCAGTGTCTGTTTATAGCCTGTTAAAGTGCTCAGTGTCTGTTTATAGCCTGGTGAACTGCTCAATGTCTGTTTATAGCCTGTTAAAGTGCTCAGTGTCTGTTTATAGCCTGGTGAACTGCTCAATGTCTGTTTATAGCCTGGTAAACTGCTCAATGTCTGTTTATAGCCTGTTAAACTGCTCAGTGTCTGTTTATAGCCTGGTGAACTGCTCAATGTCTGTGTATAGCCTGGTAAACTGCTCAATGTCTGTTTATAGCCTGTTAAACTGCTCAGTGTCTGTTTATAGCCTGGTGAACTGCTCAATGTCTGTTTATAGCCTGGTGAACTGCTCAATGTCTGTCTTTTTATAGCCTGGTGAACTGCTCAATGTCTGTTTATAGCCTGTGAACTGCTCAATATCTGTCTTTGTATAGCCTGGTGACTGGCAAGGACATTTGACGGTTAGACGGAATACAATAGCGGTCATTTGCACAACGCTTACTCTAACAGCTGTGAAGTAAATTCAGTTCTACATCCAACATCAAAAACATCTTCTTACATATTCAGTTTCAGTTTCACCAAGGACTTGGCATTGCAAGTGGACTAGTCTATATGCTCTCCGTCACGTCTATGAAGCCTGTACACCCTTACAACACAGTGTACATTGGACCAGCCCACACTACCGTACGACACTGTGTACATTCAAATAGAACATGCACCAAGCATGAAGACCAGTTCAAGGTTAGATGAAGACCAGTTCAAGGTTAGATGAAGACCAGTTCAAGGTTAGATGAAGACCAGTTCAAGGTTAGATGAAGACCAGTTCATGGTTAGATGAAGACCAGTTCAAGGTTAGATGAAGACCAGTTCATGGTTAGATTTAGATGAAGACCAGTTCAAGGTTAGATGAAGACCAGTTCATATTTTTTTCTTTTTTGCCGCATTTGTTCTGGTGTGTTTATTTACAGGTGAGCTGAACAGCAAGCTGGGGACAGAATGCCCCAAGATGGTGAGAATGTATGGCTCAGCCATTGAAAGGAAGGACTACCCAGTGCCTGTAGGAGATGTCCGTTCCACGCGGGGAATGCGAGACCTCAACAGCGATCCTAAACTACAGGTGAGTACACATTTCTTTTTTTTCTTTTTTTTTTTTTTTTTTTTTTTTTTTTGCTGTCCTATCTTCTGTGCCACCTCAGTGGCAGTGCACCCACGCCGCTCGTACCGACACCCCGTCCACAGCCACAGCCCGGTCAGTCCCGCCGCAGCCCCTGCACCGGCAATCCATAGGGAGCAGTTAATGTCAAGTCAACCCACTGGAAGAGACACTGCATTGCTGCCGAGTCACTTCGGTGGTGTTCAGTGGCGCCTGTTCTGATCCAACATACGCAGGATACCACCTACTAATCCCCCTACTGACGACAATAATCGCTTAGTCGCATAGCCGGCGTGCGTGAGCTCGCCCTCCGGAGGGCACCACCACGTCCGTCCAACAACAGTCATCATGGACTCGCCGATACCAGCGACCACAACGGAACCAAAACGAGGCCACAGACATGGAGAGGACATTGAAACTGAGGTCACCATGAGAGCAGGGCATGAAGGGCCACAGAAGCTGAGACTCTTTTTGAAATGCTGATCGATGAGGGTGAGGATGATGAAGATGATGCTACAGATTTCCATTTCGGTTTGAGACTGCATGACAGGGCTGCACTCTACGCTTCCTTTCATAATATATCCCGGCGTCAACCAGGCCCGAGAGATACAGGCACCTCCAGAGTTGGTCAGGGAATTTGTGTAACACTCTCATAGACACATCAATTAAGTGGATGAAGCGAGTACACCTGTCTGATTGTGTGTTCCGGGACAGAAGGCCCTGGAGGTGCCGAGGTGGCAGTGAGGCGGCAACAGATGAATGTTCAGGATAGACGATTGCAGCATGCGGACAGTGAGGAACCTCCTCAGGTCTTCGTTTTCTCTGTAATGCTGAACGAGATTGTTAGGGCCACGAAGACCATGCCGTGAGGAACCTCCTCAGGTCTTCCTTTTCTCTGTCATGCTGAACAGGATTGTGAGGGCCTAAAAGAAATCCAAGTCTTTTTTCACAGGTTATGAGGTGGTGCCGATCTCTCCTTGAACTGATCCGGACAGAGAACAGGCCGACTCTGGTGACAAATTTCAAGTCTGTAATTACAGTAGGTGATTCACAAATTAATTCCCAATGACCATTGTAACGGTCCACAAACAAGAGCATGTCCTCAAACGCTTTCAGTTTCAGTTTCATCTCTCTCTCTCTCTCTCTCTCTCCTCTCTCTCTCTCTCTCTCTCTCTCTCTCTCTCTCTCTCTCTCTCATTCCTCCAATTATTTAAGGATCATGGACTCGGAAGTTCAACATGGGTGGCTAGACCAATAAGTAATCGTGGAGTATTACGGAATGTTCGAGAATTATGTGTCACGTTCAATCAAAATGCATGGAGCATTTTCACTAAGATCGAGAATAAGTACATGTTATAGTCAGTCAAAATGCTGAGACCTTTCAAGAATCAGTTTCTGGAGGCTTCTAGCACTGTCTGCCTTATTCGGGTACTTTGGGTACGCAATTTGTGGGTACGTCTTTGGGGAAAATAGTAGTGACCCTAGTTTGTATGGTGACCTCAGTGTGTACGGTGACCCTAGTTTGTATGGTACCCTCAGTGTGTATAGTGACCCTAGTTTGTATGGTGCCCACAGTGTGTTATAGTGACCCTAGTTTATATGATGCCCTCAGTGTGTATAGTGACCTCAGTGTGTATAGCGATCTTAGCTTGTATGGTGACCTCAGTGTGTATAGTGACTCTAGTTTGTATGGTGACCTCAGTGTGTATAGTGACCTTAGTTTGGATAGTGACCTCAGTGTGTATGGTGACCTTAGTTTGTATGGTGACCTCAGTGTGTATGGTGACCTTAGTTTGTATGTGACGTCAGTGTGTACAGTGACCTTAGTGTGTATAGTGACGTCTGTGTGTGTATAGTGACCTCAATGTGTACAGTGACCTTAGTTTGTATGATGACCTCAGTGTGTACAGTGACCTTAGTTTGGATGGTGACCTCAGTGTGTATAGTGACCTTACTTTGTATGGTGACCTCAGTGTGCACAGTGACCCCAGTTTGTATGGTGACCTCAGTGTGTACAGTGACCCTAGTTTGTATGGTGACCTCAGTGTGTACAGTGACCTCAACGTGTGTGGTGAGTTTGGAGCGTATGGTGTCTTCAACCTGTACTGGAAGGAATTCGTCCACTAGCAGCTCTGTGCAGGTTGACCTTAGTTACTGATCAGTCAAATCCTGATCTAGCCTCCAATCACTATGAGCTTCTACTACTTCTAGGATTCGAACCTGTGACACTCAGACTAGGAATCCAGTGTTTCATTTGATCATGGCTCCCCTCCCAGAATGTGGCGCTGCATCACCTGATCCGTGAGGAAGGCAAACCCTATGCCCAGCGCATCGCCGCCTTGGACGATCGCTTCGAGAAGTGCCGCACACAGCCCGCTTTGTACAGCGTGACCGACAAAAAGCTGAAGAGGTACCAGCGACTGCTGTTCAAGGCGAGCGTGGAGGAACTGAAGCATTACGAGGTGGTGCTGTGCACGTGTGCCGTGGCAGGGAATAGAAAGCTTATTGAAGGATCTGCAGGGTCCATTTACCAGGTAACTTTAATAATAATAATAATAATAATAATAATAATAATAATAATAGTAATAATAATAGTAATAATAATAAAAAAAAAATAATAATAATAATAATAATGATGATAATAATAATAATAATAATGATAATGATAATAATAAAAAATAATGATAATAATAATAATAATAATTATTATTATTATTATTATTATTATTATTATTATTATTATTATTATTATTATTATTATAATAATAATAATAATAATAATAATAATAATGATGATGATAATGATGATAAATGATGATAAATGATGATGATGATGATGATGATGATGATGATTTTTATTGCGCCTATTCTCTGAAGCTTACGGCTCTAAGCGCTTTACCGAGAATACAACAAACACTCTCGTTTACACAACGGGCTGCCTATCTGGGCAGTGCCGACTGAAGAGCTGCCAGCTGGCGCTTCATTCAGTCGTTTCCCGTGTCATCCAGTCAATATCGTTCAATATCGATCACTCAGTTTCCTTATTTCCTTCATTCTTTCCATTTCTCACGCAGGGTGCATGCTATGTGTGACGTGTCATCCATACCAACGGCCTAACTGGCCTTCTCTTCCGAACGTTGGTGATGGGATCTGATTTTTATTGCGCCTATTCTCTGAAGCTTACGGCTCTAAGCGCTTTACCGAGAATACAACAATCACTCTCGTTTACACAACGGGCTGCCTATCTGGGTAGTGCCGACTGAAGAGCTGCCAGCTGGCACTTCATTCAGTCGTTTCCCGTGTCATCCAGTCAATATCGTTCAATATCGATCACTCAGTTTCCTTATTTCCTTCATTCTTTCCATTTCTCACGCAGGGGGCATGCTATGTGTGACGTGTCATCCATACCAACGGCCTAACTGGCCTTCTCTTCCGAACGTTGGTGATGGGATCTGACGTGTGTGCAAGATGTTGTGCGTGCGTCCACACACGGAACCTCGGTTTATAGTCTCCTTCGAAGGACTGTATGGGAAATGGAGTCAGAACCAATGTTAACTCCGAGGGAAAAATCCCCCTGCACTGAAACGGCCCCGGGGAGATTCGAACCCGCAACCCCAGGATCACCAAGATTACGGGTCCGGCGCTCTGCCAACTGAGCCATTCCGGCCCCTCTTGGGTTGTCAAAGAAAAAAAAAGCTTATTCAGAACGATGAACTGTGAACGCATACCTGCGGGTTTCATTTACCAGTCACTTTCATGGGTTGTCAGAGATTTAAAAAAAACCTAACTCAGAAAGATGAAAGTGAACGCATACCAGCACCAGTACTGATGCCATTGACTAGTTCCACTTCCGCTGTGTCAGAAAACCGGATGTCCAGAGAGATCTCGACACACAATGTTCTTACTTACTGCACATTCTATTGACCAGGTACCTTGCTTTTGTTGTTGTTAAAACCCTCACTCTGAAAGCTAGCTGAAAACACACACACTGTTGATTCTATTGATCAGTTAAACTTCCGCCGCTGTAAGAAAACCAAATGTTCAACAAGATTAAAAGAAACGCATCCGAGGTTCCATTAATTTAAACAGGTAAACATACATAGTCGTAAAGCAACGAACACGGATGTTAAGAAAGATAAATTGAAACGCTAAATGAAGTTTCAATATCAAACAGCCTTCCCCAGTCAAAAAGGACAACCCTCAGCTCCCCCCCCCCCCCCCCCCCCCCCCCCCCCCCCCCCCCCCCTCCAAAGAAAAAAAAAGGAAAGAAAAGTTCAGAAATTTGATTGGAAACTTTTACTGCATTTTTCATTTACTAGCTGAAGTTCCTTTGTGCTGAACAATAAACGTTGAGGCAGACAACTTGAAATATTTAGTGACTACTGTATATCAATGTCGTTCCGTAAACAGCAGATATACTTCTGATTCCAGGTGACAGAAATCACCGAGAGAAAGATAACTGTGTTCGTGATAACTTCTTTCAAATAAATCAGCAACAAACAGTGGAATATTCTCATAATGTTTCCAAACGAAACTTCAGACACGTACTTTTCTCTTTCCTCTAACCTGTTGAACAATGTACGCCACTCTCCACCCCAGCCCTCACAACAAATTGGATAAAGTGATAGATGAGGCCTGGTTGGAAAAGGCAGTTGTGAAATTATGCCGACATACATTCAACAGATGATCTCATCTCTCCTCTTTATTATCTTCTTCTGTCTTCTTCTGTCTGTCTGTCTCTGACTCTGTCTCTGTCTCTCTCTGTCTCTGTCCCTGTCTCTCTGTCTGGCTGGCTGTCTGCCTGTCTATCTCTGTCTCTGTCTCTCTGTCTGGCAAGCTGTCTTTTTCTCTCTCTCTCTCTCTCTTCTCTTCTCTCTCTCTTCTCTCTTCTTCCTCTCTCTCTCTCTCTCTCTCTCTTCTCTCTTTTCTCTCTCTCCTCTCTCTCTCTCTCTCTAGTTGAAGACACTATTGCAAAACGAAAATGCTGTCATAATGAGAGATGTTGCTATGTTTGTACATTACGCTTTACGTTTAAATAAAATTTGAAATAAAATGTTCTAAACCTGTCATAATGAGAGATGTTGCTATGTTTGTACATTACGCTTTACGTTTAAATAAAATTTGAAATAAAATGTTCTAAACCTGTCATAATGAGAGATGTTGCTATGTTTGTACATTACGCTTTACGTTTAAATAAAATTTGAAATAAAATGTTCTAAACCTGTCATAATGAGAGATGTTGCTATGTTTGTACATTACGCTTTACGTTTAAATAAAATTTGAAATAAAATGTTCTAAACCTGTCATAATGAGAGATGTTGCTATGTTTGTACATTACGCTTTACGTTTAAATAAAATTTGAAATAAAATGTTCTAAACCTGTCATAATGAGAAATGTTGCTATGTTTGTACATTACGCTTTACGTTTAAATAAAATTTGAAATAAAATGTTCTAAACCTGTCATAATGAGAGATGTTGCTATGTTTGTACATTACGCTTTACGTTTAAATAAAATTTGAAATAAAATGTTCTAAACCTGTCATAATGAGAGATGTTGCTATGTTTGTACATTACGCTTTACGTTTAAATAAAATTTTGAAATAAAATGTTCTAAACCTGTCATAATGAGAGATGTTGCTATGTTTGTACATTACGCTTTACGTTTAAATAAAATTTGAAATAAAATGTTCTAAACCTGTCATAATGAGAGATGTTGCTATGTTTGTACATTACGCTTTACGTTTAAATAAAATTTGAAATAAAATGTTCAAAAACCTGTCATAATGAGAGATGTTGCTATGTTTGTACATTACGCTTTACGTTTAAATAAAATTTGAAATAAAATTTTTCTAAACCTGTCATAATGAGAGATGTTGCTATGTTTGTACATTACGCTTTACGTTTAAATAAAATTTGAAATAAAATGTTCTAAACCTGTCATAATGAGAGATGTTGCTATGTTTGTACATTACGCTTTACGTTTAAATAAAATTTGAAATAAATGTTCTAAACCTGTCATAATGAGAGATGTTGCTATGTTTGTACATTACGCTTTACGTTTAAATAAAATTTGAAATAAAATGTTCTAAACCTGTCATAATGAGAGATGTTGCTATGTTTGTACATTACGCTTTACGTTTAAATAAAATTTGAAATAAAATGTTCTAAACCTGTCATAATGAGAGATGTTGCTATGTTTGTACATTACGCTTTACGTTTAAATAAAATTTGAAATAAAATGTTCTAAACCTGTCATAATGAGAGATGTTGCTATGTTTGTACATTACGCTTTACGTTTAAATAAAATTTGAAATAAAATGTTCTAAACCTGTCATAATGAGAGATGTTGCTATGTTTGTACATTACGCTTTACGTTTAAATAAAATTTGAAATAAAATGTTCTAAACCTGTCATAATGAGAGATGTTGCTATGTTTGTACATTACGCTTTACGTTTAAATAAAATTTGAAATAAAATGTTCTAAACCTGTCATAATGAGAGATGTTGCTATGTTTGTACATTACGCTTTACGTTTAAATAAAATTTGAAATAAAATGTTCTAAACCTGTCATAATGAGAAATGTTGCTATGTTTGTACATTACGCTTTACGTTTAAATAAAATTTGAAATAAAATGTTCTAAACCTGTCAAATGAGAGATGTTGCTATGTTTGTACATTACGCTTTACGTTTAAATAAAAGTTGAAATAAAATGTTCTAAACCTGTCATAATGAGAGATGTTGCTATGTTTGTACATTACGCTTTACGTTTAAATAAAATTTGAAATAAAATGTTCTAAACCTGTCATAATGAGAGATGTTGCTATGTTTGTACATTACGCTTTACGTTTAAATAAAAGTTGAAATAAAATGTTCTAAAACCTGTCATAATGAGAGATGTTGCTATGTTTGTACATTACGCTTTACGTTAAATAAAATTTGAAATAAAATGTTCTAAACCTGTCATAATGAGAGATGTTGCTATGTTTGTACATTACGTTTTAAACGTTTAAATAAAAGTTGAAATAAAATGTTCTAAACCTGTCATAATGAGAGATGTTGCTATGTTTGTACATTACGCTTTACGTTTAAATAAAAATTTGAAATAAAATGTTCTAAACCTGTCATAAGAGAGATGTTGCTATGTTTGTACATTACGCTTTACGTTTAAATAAAATTTGAAATAAAATGTTCTAAACCTGTCATAATGAGAGATGTTGCTATGTTTGTACATTACGCTTTACGTTTAAATAAAATTTGAAATAAAATGTTCTAAACCTGTCATAATGAGAGATGTTGCTATGTTTGTACATTACGCTTTACGTTTAAATAAAATTGAAATAAAATGTTCTAAACCTGTCATAATGAGAGATGTTGCTATGTTTGTACATTACGCTTTACGTTTAAATAAAATTTGAAATAAAATGTTCTAAACCTGTCATAATGAGAGATGTTGCTATGTTTGTACATTACGCTTTACGTTTAAATAAAATTTGAAATAAAATGTTCTAAACCTGTCATAATGAGAGATGTTGCTATGTTTGTACATTACGCTTTACGTTTAAATAAAATTTGAAATAAAATGTTCTAAACCTGTCATAATGAGAGATGTTGCTATGTTTGTACATTACGCTTTACGTTTAAATAAAATTTGAAATAAAATGTTCTAAACCTGTCATAATGAGAGATGTTGCTATGTTTGTACATTACGCTTTACGTTTAAATAAAATTTGAAATAAAATGTTCTAAACCTGTCATAATGAGAGATGTTGCTATGTTTGTACATTACGCTTTACGTTTAAATAAAATTTGAAATAAAATGTTCTAAACCTGTCATAATGAGAGATGTTGCTATGTTTGTACATTACGCTTTACGTTTAAATAAAATTTGAAATAAAATGTTCTAAACCTGTCATAATGAGAGATGTTGCTATGTTTGTACATTACGCTTTACGTTTAAATAAAATTTGAAATAAAATGTTCTAAACCTGTCATAATGAGAGATGTTGCATGTTTTACATTACGCTTTACGTTTAAATAAAATTTGAAATAAAATGTTCTAAACCTGTCATAATGAGAGATGTTGCTTTTGTTTGTACATTACGCTTTACGTTTAAATAAAAGTTGAAATAAATGTTCTAAACCTGTCATAATGAGAGATGTTGCTATGTTTGTACATTACGCTTTACGTTTAAATAAAATTTGAAATAAAATGTTCTAAACCTGTCATAATGAGAGATGTTGCTATGTTTGTACATTACGCTTTACGTTTAAATAAAATTTGAAATAAAATGTTCTAAACCTGTCATAATGAGAGATGTTGCTATGTTTGTACATTACGCTTTACGTTTAAATAAAATTTGAAATAAAATGTTCTAAACCTGTCATAATGAAGATGTTGCTATGTTTGTACATTACGCTTTACGTTTAAATAAAATTTGAAATAAAATGTTCTAAACCTGTCATAATGAGAGATGTTGCTATGTTTGTACATTACGCTTTACGTTTAAATAAAATTTGAAATAAAATGTTCTAAACCTGTCATAATGAGAGATGTTGCAAATGTTTGTACATTACGCTTTACGTTTAAATAAAATTTGAAATAAAAATGTTCTAAACCTGTCATAATGAGAGATGTTGCTATGTTTGTACATTACGCTTTACGTTTAAATAAAATTTGAAATAAAATGTTCTAAACCTGTCATAATGAGAGATGTTGCTATGTTTGTACATTACGCTTTACGTTTAAATAAAATTTGAAATAAAATGTTCTAAACCTGTCATAATGAGAGATGTTGCTATGTTGTACATTACGCTTTACGTTTAAATAAAATTTGAAATAAAATGTTCTAAAACCTGTCATAATGAGAGATGTTGCTATGTTTGTACATTACGCTTTAACGTTTAAATAAAATTTGAAATAAAATGTTCTAAACCTGTCATAATGAGAGATGTTGCTATGTTTGTACATTACGCTTTACGTTTAAATAAAATTTGAAATAAAATGTTCTAAACCTGTCATAATGAGAGATGTTGCTATGTTTGTACATTACGCTTTACGTTTAAATAAATTTGAAATAAAATGTTCTAAACCTGTCATAATGAGAGATGTTGCTATGTTTGTACATTACGCTTACGTTTAAATAAAATTTGAAATAAAATGTTCTAAACCTGTCATAATGAGAGATGTTGCTATGTTTGTACATTACGCTTTACGTTTAAATAAAATTTGAAATAAAATGTTCTAAACCTGTCATAATGAAGATGTTGCTATGTTTGTACATTACGCTTTACGTTTAAATAAAATTTGAAATAAAATGTTCTAAACCTGTCATAATGAGAGATGTTGCTATGTTTGTACATTACGCTTTACGTTTAAATAAAATTTGAAATAAAATGTTCTAAAACCTGTCATAATGAGAAAATGTTGCTATGTTTGTACATTACGCTTTACGTTTAAATAAAATTTGAAATAAAATGTTCTAAACCTGTCATAATGAGAGATGTTGCTATGTTTGTACATTACGCTTTACGTTTAAATAAAAGTTGAAATAAAATGTTCTAAACCTGTCATAATGAGAGATGTTGCTATGTTTGTACATTACGCTTTACGTTTAAATAAAATTTGAAATAAAATGTTCTAAACCTGTCATAATGAGAGATGTTGCTATGTTTGTACATTACGCTTTACGTTTAAATAAAAGTTGAAATAAAATGTTCTAAACCTGTCATAATGAGAGATGTTGCTATGTTTGTACATTACGCTTTACGTTTAAATAAAATTTGAAATAAAATGTTCTAAACCTGTCATAATGAGAGATGTTGCTATGTTTGTACATTACGCTTTACGTTTAAATAAAATTTGAAATAAAATGTTCTAAACCTGTCATAATGAGAGATGTTGCTATGTTTGTACATTACGCTTTACGTTTAAATAAAATTTGAAATAAAATGTTCTAAACCTGTCATAATGAGAGATGTTGCTATGTTTGTACATTACGCTTTACGTTTTAAATAAAATTTGAAATAAAATGTTCTAAACCTGTCATAATGAGAGATGTTGCTATGTTTGTACATTACGCTTTACGTTTAAATAAAATTTGAAATAAAATGTTCTAAACCTGTCATAATGAGAGATGTTGCTATGTTTGTACATTACGCTTTACGTTTAAATAAAATTTGAAATAAAATGTTCTAAACCTGTCATAATGAGAGATGTTGCTATGTTTGTACATTACGCTTTACGTTTAAATAAAATTTGAAATAAAATGTTCTAAACCTGTCATAATGAGAGATGTTGCTATGTTTGTACATTACGCTTTACGTTTAAATAAAATTTGAAATAAAATGTTCCAAACCTGTCATAATGAGAGATGTTGCTATGTTTGTTCATTACGCTTTACGTTTTAAATAAAATTTGAAATAAAATGTTCCAAACCTGTCATAATGAGAGATGTTGCTATGTTTGTACATTACGCTTTAACGTTTAAATAAAAGTTGAAATAAAATGTTCTAAACCTGTCATAATGAGAGATGTTGCTATGTTGTACATTACGCTTTACGTTTAAATAAAAGTTGAAATAAAATGTTCTAAAACCTGTCATAATGAGAGATGTTGCTATGTTTGTACATTACGTTTACGTTTAAATAAAATTTGAAATAAAATGTTCTAAACCTGTCATAATGAGAGATGTTGCTATGTTTGTACATTACGCTTTACGTTTAAATAAAAGTTGAAATAAAATGTTCTAAACCTGTCATAATGAGAGATGTTGCTATGTTTGTACATTACGCTTACGTTTAAATAAAATTTGAAATAAAATGTTCTAAAACCTGTCATAATGAGAGATGTTGCTATGTTTGTACATTACGCTTTACGTTTAAATAAAAGTTGAAATAAAATGTTCTAAACCTGTCATAATGAGAGATGTTGCTATGTTTGTACATTACGCTTTACGTTTAAATAAAATTTGAAATAAAATGTTCTAAACCTGTCATAATGAGAGATGTTGCTATGTTTGTACATTACGCTTTACGTTTAAATAAAAGTTGAAATAAAATGTTCTAAACCTGTCATAATGAGAGATGTTGCTATGTTTGTACATTACGCTTTACGTTTAAATAAAATTTGAATAAAATGTTCTAAACCTGTCATAATGAGAGATGTTGCTATGTTTGTACATTACGCTTTACGTTTAAAATAAAATTTGAAATAAAATGTTCTAAACCTGTCATAATGAGAGATGTTGCTATGTTTGTACATTACGCTTTACGTTTAAATAAAATTTGAAATAAAATGTTCTAAACCTGTCATAATGAGAGATGTTGCTATGTTTGTACATTACGCTTTACGTTTAAATAAAATTTGAAATAAAATGTTCTAAACCTGTCATAATGAGAGATGTTTGCTATGTTTGTACATTACGCTTTACGTTTAAATAAAATTTGAAATAAAATGTTCTAAACCTGTCATAATGAGAGATGTTGCTATGTTTGTACATTACGCTTTACGTTTAAATAAAATTTGAAATAAAATGTTCTAAACCTGTCATAATGAGAGATGTTGCTATGTTTGTACATTACGCTTTACGTTTAAATAAAATTTGAAATAAAATGTTCTAAACCTGTCATAATGAGAGATGTTGCTATGTTTGTACATTACGCTTTACGTTTAAATAAAATTTGAAATAAAATGTTCTAAACCTGTCATAATGAGAGATGTTGCTATGTTTGTACATTACGCTTTACGTTTAAATAAAATTTGAAAATAAAATGTTCTAAACCTGTCATAATGAGAGATGTTGCTATGTTTGTACATTACGCTTTACGTTTAAAAAAAATTTGAAATAAAATGTTCTAAACCTGTCCATAATGAGAGATGTTGCTATGTTTGTACATTACGCTTTACGTTTAAATAAAATTTGAAATAAAATGTTCTAAACCTGTCATAATGAGAGATGTTGCTATGTTTGTACATTACGCTTTACGTTTAAATAAAAGTTGAAATAAAATGTTCTAAACCTGTCATAATGAGAGATGTTGCTATGTTTGTACATTACGCTTTACGTTTAAATAAAAGTTGAAATAAAATGTTCTAAACCTGTCATAATGAGAGATGTTGCTATGTTTGTACATTACGCTTTACGTTTAAATAAAATTTGAAATAAAATGTTCTAAACCTGTCATAATGAGAGATGTTGCTATGTTTGTACATTACGCTTTACGTTTAAATAAAAGTTGAAATAAAATGTTCTAAACCTGTCATAATGAGAGATGTTGCTATGTTTGTACATTACGCTTTACGTTTAAATAAAATTTGAAAATAAAATGTTCTAAACCTGTCATAATGAGAGATGTTGCTATGTTTGTACATTACGCTTTACGTTTAAATAAAATTTGAAATAAAATGTTCTAAACCTGTCATAATGAGAGATGTTGCTATGTTTGTACATTACGCTTTACGTTTAAATAAAATTTGAAATAAAATGTTCTAAACCTGTCATAATGAGAGATGTTGCAAATGTTTGTACATTACGCTTTACGTTTAAATAAAATTTGAAATAAAATGTTCTAAACCTGTCATAATGAGAGATGTTGCTATGTTTGTACATTACGCTTTACGTTTAAATAAAATTTGAAATAAAATGTTCTAAACCTGTCATAATGAGAGATGTTGCTATGTTTGTACATTACGCTTTACGTTTAAATAAAATTTGAAATAAAATGTTCTAAACCTGTCATAATGAGAGATGTTGCTATGTTTGTACATTACGCTTTACGTTTAAATAAAATTTGAAATAAAATGTTCTAAACCTGTCTATAATGAGAGATGTTGCTATGTTTGTACATTACGCTTTACGTTTAAATAAAATTTGAAATAAAATGTTCTAAACCTGTCATAATGAGAGATGTTGCTATGTTTGTACATTACGCTTTACGTTTAAATAAAATTTGAAATAAAATGTTCCAAACCTGTCATAATGAGAGATGTTGCTATTTTTTGTACATTACGCTTTACGTTTAAATAAAAGTTGAAATAAAATGTTCTAAACCTGTCATAATGGAGATGTTGCTATGTTTGTACATTACGCTTTACGTTTAAATAAATTTGAAATAAAATGTTCTAAACCTGTCATAATGAGAGATGTTGCTATGTTTGTACATTACGCTTTACGTTTAAATAAAAGTTGAAATAAAATGTTCTAAACCTGTGATAATGAGAGATGTTGCTATGTTTGTACATTACGCTTTACGTTAAATAAAATTTGAAATAAAATGTTCTAAACCTGTCATAATGAGAGATGTTGCTATGTTTGTACATTACGCTTTACGTTTAAATAAAAGTTGAAATAAAATGTTCTAAACCTGTCATAATGAGAGATGTTGCTATGTTTGTACATTACGCTTTACGTTTAAATAAAATTTGAAATAAAATGTTCTAAACCTGTCATAATGAGAGATTTGCTATGTTTGTACATTACGCTTTACGTTTAAATAAAAGTTGAAATAAAATGTTCTAAACCTGTCATAATGAGAGATGTTGCATGTTTGTACATTACGCTTTACGTTTAAATAAAAGTTGAAATAAAATGTTCTAAACCTAAGTTTGTTACTTTTGTTATCGCCAAATGAGCA
>JAFLJL010001718.1:0-5000 GCA_018398815.1 Conus ventricosus | reverse complement strand
GAGAAGACTTTAACGCTGTTCAGGACACCCAGAACATAACAGTGAGAAGACTTTAACGTTGTTCAGGACACCCAGAACATTAGAGAGAGAAGACTTTAACGCTGTTCAGGACACCCAGAACATTAGAGAGAGAAGACTTTAACGCTGTTCGGGGCCCCCCAGAACATTAGGAGAGAAACTTTAACGCTGTTCAGGACACCCAGAACAAAACATGAGAAGACTTTAACGCTGTTCAGGACACCCAGAACATTAAGAGAGAAGATTTTAACGCTGTCGGGCCCCCCGAACAAACAGAGAGAAGACTTTAACACTGTTCGGGACCCCAAACAAACAAGAGAGAAGACTTTAAACGCGTTCGGAAACCCCGACCTAACAGAGAAAAGACTTTAACCTTTTCAGGACACCCAGACCATAACAGAGAGAGAAGCTTTAACGCTTTTCAGGACACCCAAACATAACAGAGAGAGTTTTTAAAAACATTTTTTTCAGGACACTCAACCTAACAGAGAGAAGACTTAACGCTTTTAAAGGACACCCAGACCAAACAAGAGAAGACTTAACGCGTTCAGAAACCCAAAACATAACAAGAGAATTTTAGCGTGTTCAACAGCCAAACATAGGAGAAGAAGACTTTAACGTTGTTCGGGACCCCCAAAACATTAGAGAAGAAGACTTTAACATTTTTCAAAACCCCCAGAAATAAACAGAAGAAGACTTCCCCGCGTTCAGACACCCACCATAACAGAGAGAAGACTTAACATGTTCAGGACACCCGACCATAACAAGAGAGAAGATTTTAACATGTTCGGACCCCCAGACCAAAAACAGAGAGAAGATTTAAAACACTGTTCGGACACCCAGACCATAACAGAGATAACAGAGAGACAAACGGCGAGGTAGAGAACGTTTTACCAAAAACACACAAAAGGGGTTAGAGGTAGAGAACGTTTTTCCCAACACACAACACAAAAGGGTTTAAGGGTAGAGAAACGTTTACCGCACACTCAACACACAAGGGTTAAGTAGAAACCTTTCCCACACACAAAACAAGGTTTAGGGGGTAGAGAAGCTTACCCGCACACCAACACACAAGGTTAGAGGTAGAAAAACGTTTTAACCACACACTCAACCAAAGGGTTAGGGTAAGAACGTTTAAAAACCGCACACTAAAACCCCAACAGTTGGGGGTAGAGAACGTTTTACCACCCCTTTAACCCCAAAACGGTTAAGGTAAAAAACCTTTACCACACAAACCCCAACGGGGTTAAATAGAAAAACGTTTTTAACCACACACCAACAAAAACCCGTTAGGGGTAAGAACGCTTTACCACATACACAAACACAAGGGTTAGAGTAGAGAACCTTTACCACCACCCACACAAGGGTTTTAAGTAGAGAACGCTTTACCACACCCCAAAACACACAAGGGTTAGGGGAGAGACCTTTACCACACCTCAACACAGAACAGTTGGTGGTAGAGAACGTTCCCAACATTTAAAACACACAACAGTTGGGGGTAGAGAACGCTTTCCCACACACCAACACACAACATTGGGTGGTAGAGAACGCTTTACCACACATAAACACCAACATTGGGGGTGGAAACGTTTTCCACAATCAACACACAAGGGTTGGGGGGGAGAACGTTTACCACAACTCAACACACAACAGTTGGGGGTAGAGAACGCTTTACCCCCCCTCAACACACACAGTTGGTGGGGGAACCTTTCCACACACTCAACACCAACGGTTGGTGGTAGAGAAGCTTTACCACACACTCAACACAAAACGGTTTTGGTGTGGAAAACGCTTTACCCCCACTCAAACCCACAACGGTTGGGGTAGAGAACCTTTACCACACACTCAA
Organism: Conus ventricosus; assembly: GCA_018398815.1. Taxonomy (NCBI): domain Eukaryota; kingdom Metazoa; phylum Mollusca; class Gastropoda; order Neogastropoda; family Conidae; genus Conus; species Conus ventricosus. The sequence continues at coordinate 3,133 of JAFLJL010001718.1, read as the reverse complement.
CCACAACGGTTGGGGGGTGGGAGAACCTTCCACAACTCAAACCAACATTGGTGGGGGGAAACGTTTTACCACACACTCAACACACACTTTGGGTGGTGAGAACGCTTTACCACACACTCAACACAAAAACAGTTGGTGGTGGGGAACGCTTTACCACACATAAACAAAACAGGGGTGGTGGAAACGTTTTTACCCACACTCAACACACAACATTGGTGGGGGAAAACACTTTACCACACATCAACACAAAAACATTTGGTGGTGGAAACGCTTACCCACCTAAACACACAACAGTTTGGGGGAACTTTTTACCACAAAAACTAAACCAAAACAGTTGGTGGGGAAAACATTTTACACACACCAACACAACATTGGTGGTGGGAACACTTACCACACACTCAACACACAACATTGGGTGGGGGAAAAAACACTTTACCCACACACTCAACACACAACATTTGGGGGTGGAAACACTTTACCAACATCAAACACAACATTTTGGTGGTGGAAACATTTTTCCCACACACTCAACAAAAACAGTTGGGGGTGGAAAACACTTTCCCACACACTAAACACAAAAATTTTTGGTGGTGGAGAACATTTTTCCCACACACACAACACCAACAGTTGGTGGGGGGAAAATTTTACCACACATCAACACACAACATTTGGGGGTGGAGAACATTTTTACCACACACACAAACAAAACATTTTGGGGGTGGAGAACCTTTACCACCACTCAACCCAACAGTTGGTGGTGGGAACACTTACCACCACCCAACACACAACATTTTGGGGGTGGAGAACACTTTACCACACACTCAACACACAACATTTGGGTGTGAGAACATTTTACCACACACAAAAACCCAAAACAGTTGTGGTGGGAAACACTTTACCCACACACAACACACAACAGTTGGTGGGGGAGAACACTTTTACCACACACTCAACACACAACTTTTGGTGGTGGAGAACACTTTACCACACACAAAAACAACAACAGTTGGTGGTGGAAAACCCTTTTTACCACACACTCAACACAAAACATTGGGGTGGAGAAACACTTTACCACACACTAAAACCCAAATTTGGGTGGGGGAAAAAATTTTTTCCCCCACACAACACAAACATTGGGTGGGGGAGAACATTTTACCACACACACAACACACAACTTGGGGGTTTAAAACACTTTCCCACACAACAACAACAACATTTGGGGAAAAAACACTTTAACCACACACTAACACACAACAGTTGGGGTGGAGAACACTTTACCACCACCCAACACACAACAGTTGGTGGTGGGAACACTTTACCCACACACACAACAAAACATTGGGGGGAAACATTTTTACCACACACACAACACACAACAGTTGGGTGGAGAACACTTACCACCACACAAACACAACGTTGGTGGTGGAGAACACTTTCCCACCCCAAAAAACACACAACGGTTGGTGGGGAGAACACTTTACCCCCCAACACAACACACAAGGGTTGTGGTGGAGAACACTTTACCACACCCCAAAACCCAAACAAAATTTGGTGGGGAGAACACTTTACCACACAACAACACAAAACATTGGGGGGGAGAACATTTACCACAACACAACACACAAGGGTTTTGGTGGTGGAGACACTTTACCAACAACAACACACAAGGGTTGGTGGGGAAAACACTTTCCCACACACTAAAACAACAAAACAGTTGGTGGGGGAAAACACTTTACCCACACAAAACACACAACTTTTGGTGGGGGAGAACATTTTACCCACACACACAACCACAACTTTGGGTGGGGGAACACTTTACCACAACCAAAAACAACGGTTGGGGTGGAAAACCACTTTACCAACACCAACACAAAAGGGTTGGTGGTGGAGAACGCTTTCCACACACAAAACACACAACATTTGGGTGGTGGAGAACACTTTACCACAACACAACACAAAACATTTGGGTGGGGAGAACGCTTTACCACACACACAACACAAAGGGTTGGGTGGGGAAACACTTTACCACACACAAAACACACAAGGGTTGGTGGGGGAGAAACCTTTACCCACACAAAACACACAACAGTTGGTGGTGGAAAAGCTTTACCACACACAAAACCACAACAGGGTGGTGGAAAACACTTTCCACACACAAAACCCAAAAACAGTTGGGGGTGGAGAACACTTTCCCACACACACAACACACAACATTGGGTGGTGGAGAAGCTTTACCAACACAAACACACAAGGGTTTGGGGGGGAGAACATTTTCCCCCACACCACAACACAAACAGTTGGGGGTGGAGAACGTTTTTCCCACACACAACCCACAACATTGGTGGGGGGAGAAATTTACCACACACACAACACACAACATTGGTGGGGGGAGAACATTTTTCCACACACAAAACACACAACAGTTGGGGGTGGAGAACACTTTACCACACACACAAAACACATTGGTGGGGGAAACACTTTACCCACCCCAAACAAACCCAAGGGTTTAGGTAGAAAACATTTTACCACACACACAACACACAACATTGGTGGTGGAGAACACTTACCACACAACAACAACAACATTGGTGGTGGAGAACACTTTACCACACACACAACCACAACAGTTGGGGGTGGAGAAACTTACCACACACACAACCCAACAGTTGGTTGTGGAGAACGCTTTACCACACAAAACACAAAACTTGGGGTGGAAACACTTTCCCAAAACACACAACACAAACGTTGGTGGGGAGAACGTTACCACACACAAAACACACAACAGTTGGTGGGGAGAACACTTTACCACACACACAAAACAAAAGTTGGGGGTGGAAAAACACTTTACCCACACCCCAAACAAAATTGGGGGGAGAACACTTTACCACACCACAACACAAACAGTTGGGGTGGACACTTTCCCACAACAAAAACCCACAACGGTTAAGGTAGAAACCCTTTTTACCACACACACAACCACAACATTGGTGTGGAGAACATTTTACCACACACACAACACACAAAGTTGGTGGTGGAGAACCTTTACCACACACACAACACACAACAGTTGGTGGGAGAACACTTTACCACAACACAACAAAAAACAGTTGGTGGTGGAGAACGCTTTACCACA
>JAFLJL010001717.1:93768-102906 GCA_018398815.1 Conus ventricosus | reverse complement strand
TAGGTTGATTATAATGGCAACACGATATGATGAGAGCAAACAGATGAAGATGACAGCTCTACGATCAATCATACGTGTTGACCGTAAACCTGAAATATTTAATTCAGAGCATATTAAATGATCGCGCGCACAAAAATATTATTGAACTGGTAAATGTGCCTTAATGCGATTACATTGAAATAGATTTTGTTGCTCTATACGAAAAAATGATTTCGATCCATTTACCTCAACACAGCCTTAGTGCCCACAGTTTTCGACTCGCCCACGGAGCGATGCGACTCGTTCAGACTCTCCCCGAAAAAAGTTGCGGGTGCTGTCGAATGCTCTGTGGTGCCCCTTCAGTCCGGCCTAGACTGATGTCTTCAAAAGGTTACTTGCTCTTCCGATAATTAGACCTTTTCTACGGAGCCAATTCCACGACCTACTGGCTGTCCAAGATGGCAGGATTCAACGGCTACTATCTACCGCACATGCGCGGACAGAGACACTACTGCCACTTGGACAGTCGTGATTGGTCAGTACGACGGTTTTCGATGCCCTACAATTGTAAATCATTTTATTATTAATACAAATGCAAGTCTGCATGACGCTTGAAATTATAAACGTACTGCCGTGAAGCAAAAACTAACAATTAGTTTTGTCGTTTGGACATAGAAATATTAATCCAGCGCAGAGCGAATAGACGTCATGTATCGATTGCGTCATTTTCTTAATGAAAATGAACCGAGCTTATGAATGAATGTCACACAGACAGACAGACAGAACTGACCAACAGGGACAGACAGACAGACAGAACTGACCAATAGGGACAGACAGACAGACAGAACTGACCAACAGGGACAGACAGACAGAACTGATCAACAGGGACAGAGACAGAAGCAATCAACAGGGACACGGACAGACAGACCTGATCAACATGGACATACAGGTGAACTGCAGAGAGGACAGAAGACAACGCTAGGGGAGGGGCAGAAGGACAGGAGGGAACAACCAGGACAGATTGAAAGGAACCGTGGTCAACTAACTGTGTGCAGCTTCGTTGGAAGTGTGGCACGGTGGTGTCCATCCCTTCCAGGTGGTGTCTGATCGATGGCCTGGCGAGTGAAGGCCGTGTGGATGTCCAGTGGGACAGTGGTCAGAGTGACTGGTATGACATGGGACGGGGCGGCTACTATGACCTGGAGCTGGTGTGAGTCCGGAGCTGTGCTCTCACCGTGCCCTGTCCAGCGGGTCAGACCACCACGACTGGACTCGGAGTGTTGCACTGGGACTTCTTGCCATGGTTACTGGCTCTGCGCGCGCGCGCGTGTGCGCGCGCGTGCGTGTGCGCGTGCGTGTGTGTGCGTGTGCGTGTGTGTGTGTGTGTGTGCGTGTGTGTGTGTGTGTGTGTGTGTGGCATGCTGTACGGTATGGTGTGGCATGAGATGTTACTTGATGCTGCATTCTGTGGAATGAGCTTAGTGGTGTGTGTGTGTGTGCGTTCGTGCGTGCGTGCGTGCGTGCGTGCATGCGTGCATGCGTGTGTGCGTGCGTGCGTGTGTGTAGTATGTGGCTGAGTGTTTAAATGTTGGCACCGTCATTATGTGTGGACTATTCCATTTGCGCCACACCACAGACGTGTCATGCAATGGCAGAACAGTAAGTAGCCCACCAGCTGTCTAAACAAATTCAAAGAAAGAAAAAAGAAAGAATGAAAGAAAGAAAGAAAGAAAAAAGTAACGTTTCACATGGTGTGACATAGGATGCATTGCACTTTGCTCTGTGGTGTGAGCGGTGGATTCGTTGATAGCATAATATGATTGGCTTTCGCGTCATAATGCTGAAGTCGATTCGTGCTAATGCGTTGTAGGATGATAGGACGTGTTGTCTGGTGTGCAATATGCTATGTTGAATGCAGTACATTTCTGGCGGGGGGGGGGGGGGGGGGGGTGTATTAGACAGTTTTATGTACAAATTACAAGATATGAATGCTGCGCATTTTGAAATCATCGACCAGATTTTATACAACACATGTATTGCCCAGTCAGAGTTGGGCAGACCGTTGTGTGTGTGTTTTTTCCGAGAGTTAGTGGAGTGTCTAGCTTCTAACAGGTGAAGGAAAGAGGTGAGAGAAAATGATCAGAGACAGTAAGTCTGACATTCTCAGCGATCTCTGTTGCCTTTTGATATCGTCTAATATCCATCCATGATGAGCAGGCGTTCAAATAACCACTGAACTGAACTGAACTGAACTGAACAAGACAGGTGACTAGGTTCATCCCGCTCTGTGTGCCGAGGCTGGGACCTCTGCAAACTTTCCCTTCCCATTCCCATTTTCTCAGTACGCCACCGCCGCCGCCACCGTTGTCGTCGTCGTTTTATAATTATTATTTGTAGCAGTAGTAGTAGTAGTAGTAGTAGTAGTAGTAGCGGTAGTAGTTGTTGTTGTTGTTGTTGTTGTTGGTTGTTGTTGTTGTTGATGATTTTTAATGATGTCCATTGATCTTCATAATCAAATGTGGTGCGTAACAGTCTGACGCACTTGTTCATGGGTGTATATGATCAGTGCATCTGATGTTTGGTATAGCATTCTATGTTTGTCTTAACATTTTGATGTCTTAATCGTAGGTGCGATAGGATTTTGTATGGAACACTGCCATCATTGTGTCAGTTTTTTACGCCCTGCTCTCAGTATGTGATGTTGGTTTACGTGACAGGATGCACTGTGTGGGATATGATGCACTGTATGGGATATGATGCACTGTATGGGATATGATGCAGTGTGGTGGGATATGATGCAGTGTGGTGTGATATGATGCAGTGTGGTGGGATATGATGCAGTGTGGTGGGATATGATGCAGTGTGGTGGACTTTGATGCAGCGCGGTGGGGTATGATGCAGCGCGGTGGGGTATGATGCAGTGCGGTGGGGTATGATGCAGTGCGGTGGGTATGATGCAGTGCGGTGGGATATGACATGATTGGTAAGAGTCTCAAATAATGTGAACAATAATGCAGTGTGTTGTTTCCAATTCCCTCACGTCTATTTATGTTATTCTTTATTCTGTTTGAATCTATGGGTGGATGTGTTTCCTACTATTTTGTGGGTGGTTTGTGTTGAACATAAAGATCAGACTCTACATTTAAAACTGACTGTCTCTGATGTGGTCGCCACTTAGTGAACGAAAGAAGACGTGATCTGTCTATGCATTTTCTGGATTGCAGTGCTTGGAGTAGACTTCAAGATGTCGTGTGCGTAACTTGCGGTATTTGCACTCTGTCCGTTTCTATGAACTGAGGGCATTTCTTGTTGGTTGTCTCCAGATATAGGGAAAGAAAAGATCCATTTATGTACATAGACTACTGTTGTACACGATGCCGAACAAACACGTTGTCTTATGATACTGTTTATAACCCACCCAACCCCAACTGCACACCCGCCCTTGTGTGTGTGTGTGTGTGTGTGTGTGTGTGTGTGTGTGTGTGTGTGTGTGTGTGTGTGTGTGTGTGTGTGTGTAACGTGTGTGGTGTAATGTGTGTGTGTAAGGTGTGTGTGTGTGTGTGTGTGTGTGCGTGCGTGCGTGCGTGCCTGCGTGCGTGCGTGCGTGTGTGCGTGCATGCATGCATGCATGCGTGCGTGCGTGTGTGGTGTATATATATATATATATGTGTGTGTGTGTGTGTGTGTGTGTGTGTGTGTGTGTGTGTGTGTGTGTGTGTGTGTGTGTGTGCAGGGGATGGGTGTGGGAGTGCGTGCATGTGTGTCTGTGCTAAACTTTTAGATTGTCATGCTCTCAGTAAGCATGGAGGACCTTATATGCACTAGTGTTGTCAAACCTGGCATAATGAAGGAAATTGTCGAGACCTTTCCAATTATCCCGTGCGCAAAGATGTTCCCGAGTAGTACAGCTGTAAATCTGCAATTAAAACTGTAAGTAATACATTCAGTTTATAGAACTAACCTTTCCTTTACTACTGTGATCACTTACACAGTTACTGTTTCATGAATTCCCTGCTTGTCCCACCTATCCTTTGCGCTGTATTTTCATAAGGCATGTGTTCGTCACACTGACATTGCCTATCTTGTTATGCAAGACGACAGCCATGACATAAACTAGTTGAGTCTGCTGGGCTTTTTAGCTGTAGGCCCTAACAGTGGGATGGGCAGAACTAATAAGAGAAGCTGGGTTTCCTTGCATCTTATTAGTTCTCTGTGAGATATGTATTAGAAACCAAATATTCTGATTATATACTCTGACATTAAATGCTGTTCCAGGCTGGACTTTAATGTCTGTTCCAGGCTTGATGTATCCAGATCTGACTATGTTCATGTCGATCGGAAGTCGATTTAGAGCATTCTAACTTTCTCAGTTGTGGCAGTCTGGTGATGAAGATGTCGAAACAGTACATACTGTTCACCATGGGTGCTGGTCGTTGATTCCGAAGTGTCTGTTTTCCCTTAGGGTCTTTAGCCGGTTTTTCTTGTTTCTGTGCTATGATTATCTGTTTGTTTTTTAATTCATGTATTTATTTAAATCTGGAGACCAGGAGCTGAAAGGGAAAGCCAGGCCTCATCATCAGGGCATGGTTTTGTCAACCTTAGGGGCATCAGCTAGTGACCTACCTTATGAATGGAATCAAAGTGGATGGGAAGGAGAACGAGGACTAACTGGAGGTTTTCTGTTCCGTGGCTGTGGGGCCAGTCCGCGTGGCGACACTGCCCATGCACTGACCTCTAGATACCGAGAGCATCGTTCAACATTGTGTGATGATTTCACTGCCCATGCGCTGACCTCTAGATACCGAGAGCATCGTTCAACATTGTGTGATGATTTCACTGCCCATGCGCTGACCTCTAGATACCGAGAGCATCGTTCAACATTGTGTGATGATTTCACTGCCCATGCGCTGACCTCTAGATACCGAGAGCATCGTTCAACATTGTGTGATGATTTCACTGCCCATGCGCTGACCTCTATATACCGAGAGCATCGTTCAACATTGAGTGATGATTTCACTGCCCATGCGCTGACCTCTAGATACCGAGAGCATCGTTCAACATTGTGTGATGATTTCACTGCCCATGCGCTGACCTCTAGATACCAAGAGCATCGTTCAACCTTGTGTGATGATTTCACTGCCCATGCGCTGACCTCTAGATACCAAGAGCATCGTTCAACCTTGTGTGATGATTTCACTGCCCATGCGCTGACCTCTAGATACCAAGAGCATCGTTCAACATTGTGTGATGATTTCTGACCGTTTCCTGTTTCTTACATTGCTTTCAACAAATTTTTTAAAAAGTATCTATAGGGCTCCTCCGAAAAAAACGTTGACAAACGATTTACAAGACAAAACACGACGCGTTTCGACCTCTAAGTACTTCTTCAGGCAAGATACACAGCACTCAGGACAACGAGAAGGAAGGAGCAATCACGTTATCTTCATCCAATTCCGCGCAAGATGGGCGTTGATTCAACGAGTGGAGCTTGTTTTGTTACCTTACCTTTTTGTTTCTTTTTTTCTTTTTTCAATTGTTGTTTAAAAACATATAGGATTGACAGGAAAAAATGCCCGGTTGGATTGCCACAACTATCTTTTTTTAAAACTTTATGTGTTGACAAACATCTGGTGGGCAAGACAAACATTTGAATTAACTTAACATATTGACAAACACATGGAAGTAAAGCACACAATACAATAAACGTCATGTACAGGCAAATAATCGGGAGGCAAGACGCTACCCAATAAACTTCATGTATTGACAAAATAACCAAGAAGAAGATACACAATCCAGCTGATTTCATGTACTGAAAAAATAGTTAGAGGCATTCCTGCCGCACTGTATAATCCTATTAACTTCATGTACCAACAAAATGTGTAGTTGCAAACTGCACACGCCAATTCACACGCCGATTCTACTAGCGGATGAGATTACACTGAAAACATTATTCGTCACAGATGCTTTTGGTAATTTCTCTTTCTCTCTCTCTCTCTCTCTCTCACCTATCCACCACTCAGGCGTTATACTGCACACCTTTAGTGACTGGATGGTTCGTATCAAAACGAGGTGACTAAAGGCGGAAAATGAAGCAAAGTTTAAAAAGAAACAGTGTTAGTTATCGCCACAGATACAGACAAACACATTACAGGACAAAACACAATGCACTTCGATCTCTTGGGTCTTTTTCAGGCAAAAACCAACAACATTTAGTGCAATGAAAACAAAGAAGAAAAAAATCACTTATCTTCCCATATTCGGCGCAAAATGGCGAAGAGATGCACAATGATGGGAGAAAAATGAACCGTTCAGTTTTCTACAGGTTTTGGATATTCTACGGTGAATATTGACTCCTTCTGTAGAATATTGACTCCCATGGTTACGGAGAATATTGACTCCCATAGAAAAATGACTCCTGTGTCAATTTTAGTTGCTACTACGTTTGATTTATAAGTATATATACGTATCTTGATAATTATACATCCATCCCAATATTCTTCTTATAAAACATACTGGTTAATTAATTTGAAGACTGTTTCAATCAACGAATTTCAAAATTATCTATTATTATTATCATTAGTAGTAGTAGTATGTCATTATAATTGTCTGTTAGTGTGAATGCACATGTTGACGTGAGCGTGCATGTTGGGTTAGCACACGAGGCTTTGGGATAAATTCATTTGGAACTGCACCTGTCAACATCATCATCATCATCATCACTTTTGTTGGTGGTGGTGGATTTTTGTTTGTTTGTTTGTTTTCTTGCTGACGCTGCTGCTTTTTCTACTACTATCACTGTTTAATGCAGATTGTTATTATGATATTAAGTAGAAACGAATAGATAATGACCACTATTGCGGTCTCTGATCAAAGTCCTGTCATGGTGGCAAGTTGCAAGGAGCACAGCTTCGTTTGTCGGCTAAACGACATCCGTTTTCAGACTGTGAAGTTACGATAAAAGCGCATAAAGACTGGAACATGTCGCAGGACTTCGAACGCGCCGACACGGCCAAGGCATTAGTCAGTCTATGCTCAAGCCAAAAGGTCAGCAACCGAGCTCTGAAAACAAGGAATCAAAGTATTTTTATGTGGAAATCAATAAGATTTTTCAGACTTTTTTTTTTTTTTACACGAAATGATAGTTCATTAAATGTTACAAGGGTGCGCTTTTGAGGAAAATTTATCAGACTTGGCAGTAAACTTTCATTATTGGAACCTTGTATGTGTTTTGAAAAATATGCCTATCTGAAATAAACTAGCAAAACTATCTGGCTCTGGTAGCATGCAGGATGGGTACAGTCATGTTTGTTGATCTCCGCATCAACAGGTCTCCCGTATAATTATTTTGACAGTTTCGCAGCGTGCAGGATGATGCAGGTCGATAGATCTTCACTATAAAATATGCTTGAAAGGATCCTGGTCGATGATTGACTATGGTCTGAACTTCTGTCCAATTTTTGAGAACCATATCAGCATCCCTACTCACACACAGAGACATACAAGCATACATACCCTAAATACATAAGAACAAGCAAGCTAAAACATGAAATAAATGAAGTCTAAAAGTAAAAATCAATCAAACCAGACAAACCCTGCAGAAACTGTGCATTTACAAACTCAGTGATAAAGTAAGTTTATACATAGATCTATCGACATGGAGACCTATATTGCTGTGCAGATCTACTAATGCGCGGATCTGCCAAACAATCCAGTCAGTGTGCTGCTCAAATGCAACGAGGGGTGCATTATAATCCGGCTTGAGTATAAACTGAACAGTTCGAATGATGAATTATTGGCAGAATAAATTTCCGACAATGTTCTCTCGGGGTTCAGTTTGAGATTGGTCTCTGAACGACATGGATGATGCCAAGACAGATGAACTGAAGAAGTACATCGGAGAAAAGATCATACCAGACAGAATCAAAAAGAGTTCTGACACAACAAAAAGACATTTTCGAAGAGACAGCAAGAAGTTCTTTCTTTCTGAGAGCAATGATCTGTTTTACAAGAATCGACAAGGCGACAGTCTGCGAGTTCTTTCCACAGAAGACATTAAAATTCACAGACTGTGTCTACCAAATCGGAATGGAAAGCATCAGACAGGCCCACCGTAACGTTTAAGTTCAATATCTATGTTCCTTCTACCAGCAGTTTTTGCTCGGCTCACGGGGAGAACCCTCCAAAACGGCCTGCTTTGTCCCGGGAGGGGGGGGGGGGGGGGGGGGGGCACTCGATAGATCCCCGTCTCGATAGATCCCCGTCTCGATGGATCCCCATCTCGATAGATCCCCGTCTCGATGGATCCCCGTCTTGACAGATCCCCGTCTCGATAGATCCCCGTCTCGATGGATCCCCGTTACTGTTTTTGGATCTACCGAGACGGGGATCTATCGAGATGGGGATCTACCTAGATGGAGATCTATCGAGACGGGGATCTATCCAGACGGAAATTCATCCACATGTAGTGGGGGATCTATCGAGACGGGGATCTACCGAGATGGGGATCTAACGAGACGGGGATCTACCGTGACGGAAATTCGTCCACATGTAGTGGGGGATCTATCGAGACGGGATCTACCGTGATGGGGATCTACCGAGACGGGGATCTGTCGAGATGTACCTGTCCCTGTTGCTGTTTTTGACCTGTTTACACTCGAGCCGAGCCTGGACTGCTGGAGGAACGAACGCGGTTATTGAATGGAAATCACAGTAGGTCTGTCCTTTCCATTCAGGTTCGGCAAAGATTCACTCTTCGACATTTAAGGAAAAGATTTCACTATGCAGGCCACTGGAATTTATCTGTATAATTATGTTACAATTTTAATTACTAAGTGTTTATGAAAGGCACGAAAAGGGATTTTTGGTGCAAGAGTTTGCAGGGTATTGTCAGTCGATGTGCGTGAAAGACAAATGACAAATTATCTTAAAGAATCTTCAGCTTGCTATTCATTGTTCTAGCTAACCATGTTAATCTTGTTAACATGTACGAAAAACAGAAGGAAGAAAAAAAAAAAAAAGAAGTGTTTCGAAGGAGGACAAAAGAGAAGTGTTTGGTTAGGTGAGTTTGCAATTGGCACCTTTTGTAAATCTTCAAACATAAATGATTATGTACTACTACTACTACGTGTCTTCGAAAAGTGTAAATGAAAAAGAAGTGTT
>JAFLJL010001717.1:66268-91268 GCA_018398815.1 Conus ventricosus | reverse complement strand
TTCCTTTAGACCCGTTTTATAAATCCCAAGAAACAGCTGTGAAGAAAAATTAACGTGGCCATTGCTACCTTGATCTTTGAGTCACAACCTCCCTTTTTTCTTTCTTTTCTTTTTGTGAAGGTGATAATTGTGGATAGCAACTACCCCACCAACTTTCGTTGAGATCTGTCCAATAGTTCCCGAAAAATCCCCGAGAAACAGCTACGAAGGAAAATTAACGTGACCAGTGACTTTCACCTTTGACCCATGGACCTGATCTTTCTTGTGAGAGTGATGAATTCGAAATATGTACAAGCAATCCATCAAGTTAATTCAAAATCATCCAGCAGTTCACGAAAAACAGCTTTTTTTGTTTTTTGTTTTTGTTTTTAGCGTAGTCATACAAACACACACTGTTACAGACAAACGGAGCTGAAAACTTACCAGAGTTTGCAAACTGCGACAAAATTGACACAGGAGTCATTCTTCTACGGGAGTCAATATTCTCCGTAACCATGGGAGTCAATATTCTACAGAAGGAGTCAATATTCTCTGTTGAATATTGACTCCAAAACCTGTTAAAAAAAACAACAACTGAACGGTTCATTTTTCTCCGGAGAAAAAAAGAACCATGGAGTCAAATTTCTACGGAGTCCATATTCTCCGTAACACCGGCAAAAGCTTCGACTCACACACACACACACACACACACACACACACACACACACCACCACCACCACCACCACCACCACCACCACCACCACACCATACCCCCATTACCCACTTCATACAGAAGCTACAGCTACCCTCCTTTCACCTTTTAATTTCCACCACACTCTCCCCATGTTCTACACCAATCCACTGCTTACTCACAGACCTATACCTTCCCCCCCCCCCCTTCCACTCCTCCTTCCCCTTCCCCCTTTTTTTCATACACCTGGTTTTCTTTCAGCTTAATACACTACCGCCTCCACATGAATTTCCCCTCCCCTGCCATCTTTCCTGTGCGTTAGTGTAGGCATAGGTATTCGACCCTCCCGCCTCCCCCCCTCCCTCCCCCCCCCCCCCCCCCCCCCCCCCCACTTACACATCCCCGCTCCTTTCCCCCACATCATTAACATCCCAAAACAACATACACCTATCCATCGCCGCAACACCAGCCCACTATCTCCTCCAACAACTTACACTCACTCACACTACCATACCCCGACTATTTACCTCGCATATAACTTATAGCTGCGTTCCCTTTCCCACCTCCTTATACACGCCAGAACGCATAACTCGAGTAAGGGATAAGTCGAAGTTCGCATAACTCGACGTCTTTTTCAGTTCCCGGCCGTTCGCGATCTTTGAAAGACTAATTTTCAAACGGATATGTCGAAGTCGTGTATCTCGATTTTCATGTAACTCGAAGTGTTTTTTCCCGCCTGTATTTACGGGAACGTATCTTTGTGCCCACGTCTCTTTGTGCCCACGTCTCTTTGTGCCCACGTCTCTATATGCCCAAAACGTATGCCAGTGGGAGTTTCGGGTAGGCATCCTCTATGTCAATAGCCAAACTTACCAGTGGCCAAGCAATGGTCAAACTGACCAGTGGTCAGTTGTCAAACTGACCAATGGTCAAGCAATACCACTTTTTTGGGCATATAGAGACGTGGGGACAAAGAGACGTGGGCACAAAGGGATGCTTCGGCGGGAACGTATCTTTGTGCCCACGTCTCTTTGTGCCCACGTCTCTTTGTGCCCACGTCTCTATATGCCCAAAACGTATGCCAGTGGGAGTTTCGGGTAGGCATCCTCTACGTCAATAGCCAAACTTACCAGTGGCCAAGCAATGGTCAAACTGACCAGTGGTCAGTTGTCAAACTGACCAATGGTCAAGCAGTGGTCAAACCGACCCGTGGTAAAGCAGTGGGCAAACTGACCAGTGGTCAAGCAGTGTTCAAAATGCCGATGTGGTCAAGCAATGGTCAAACTGACCAGTGGTCAAGCGAGTCAAAATGACTAGAGGTCAAGCGATGGTAAAACTGACCATTGGTCAGCAATGGTAAATCTAACCAGTGGTCAAGTTATTGTTGCCCAATGGCATAGTTCAAATCAACATAGAATGGTAGGAACTGAGAGAGAGGGGGGTTAGGGGTCAATTTGACCATAGCTTGATCATTGGTCGGTTTGACCAACGTTTGACCTCTGGTCAGCTTGACCACTGGTCAGTTTGGTTGTTGCTTGACCACTGGTCAGTTTAGCTATCACTTGACAACTGGTCAGTTTGACATCACTTGACCACTGGTTAGTTTTACCATCGCTTGACCACTGGTCAGTCTGGGACCATTGCTTGACTACTGGTCACTTTGACCATTGCTTGACTACTGGTCACTTTGACCATTGCTTGACCACTGGTCAGTTTGGTTGTTGATATAAAGGGTACCTACGCACAACTCCCACTGGCATAGGTTTGGGCATATAGAGATGTGGGCACAAAGAGATGTGGGCACAAAATACCACTGTTTTGGGCATATAGAGACGTGGGCACAAAGAGACGTGGGCACAAAGGGATGCTTCGGTATTTTTACTGATAAGTCGAAGTCAAGAGAGAGAGAGAGAGAGAGAGAGAGAGAGAGAGAATTTCTATCAGTTTGTGTGACAGTGTATGTGCCTGTGTGTGCGAGTCTCTCTCTCTCTCTCCCTCCCTCCCTCCCTGCCCCCACAGCACATGTCATTGTCTTTTTGCGTGAATGTAGGCCAAAGTCTGGATCTATTCAAGTCACTTTTCACCCAATCAAAAAAAAAAAAAAAAAAAAAAAAAAAAAAACGTGCTGCGATACTGTTGGCTTTGTTAAGAGGACAAATTGTGAAGCCATACGACTCATTCTGCGATCATAGTTCGCCATGGCTGAACGTAAATTAAAAACGCTCTCCCTGAAGCGCAAACTGGATCTAATTCGTGAAGTTGAGAGGAATCCTTTGAAGAAACGGAAAAACATAGCAGAAGAGTTTAACATTCCGCGCAACACATTGTCAACTAGGCCCTATCATGAGGGACTGCGAGAAATACAAGAAGCTGTATTTTAGCAGCGAGACTGACCCAGAAAGCAGAGAGTTCGCCATGCTGCACACCAGAGCATCGACCAAGCTCTCTTCACTGGTTTGCCAATGCAAGGTCAGCTAATATTCCTGTTAGTGGTCCAATTCTCAAGCAGAAAGCAGAGGAGTTCTCTCGGAATTTGGGCACACCAGACTGGCACTGCAACAATGCCTGGCTATCCAGATTCAAAAAGAGACATGCTATCGTTTTCAAGACAATGAGCGGTGAACGACACTCTGTAGACGAGCAAGCTACAAACGCATGGACTGAGAGCGTGTTAATACCTACCCTACGCAGATACCAAGCAAAAGAGGGTGCGTAGCGCAATCACTACGTATCTAAAGCACTACCAGTTATTAGCCCTACGACCAATAGATCTACGTGTCGTAAACCATACGACCCTTTAAGACTACGTGTCTATATCACTACAATTGACCATGTATCGAAAAAGCTATTCATGTTCGCGTTCTCTAAAACTACGTGTCTATATCGCTATGCCCGTTTGCTCTACAGCAGAAAGAAAGAAAAATAGTGACAACGGCCCGTTTGTATGGGGATGGTGTAGCGCAATCACTACTGGATAATGTCAGTAGGTCCCCACTAGGGGAGGCGCTATATGTTCCCCCAGGTCTATGTTCCCCCACCTCCATATTCCCCCAGGTCTATGTTCCTCCACCTCCATATTTCCCCAGGTCTATGTTCCACCACCTACCTACCGTGCCGTACGTTACCTCGTGCCGTACGTGTCCTCGTGCCGTACGTAATCTCGTATCGTACGTGACTGGATTGTCATACTTGATACAGAATCTAAGTTGTATCCTGACAAGATATGTTGCAATGTTCATATCTTATGCTTTAAACCCGAGATAAGAGACGGAATACATTTAATTGTCACAAGATTGTATTGATCCTTTCTTTGCTTTGCTTTCTTTTTCTCTGTATTTGGTGACAGGAGTCATTGTTACTCATTAATTTGTTGTTCATTTACAGTTCTTTAGTTAATGTGTCAGTACACGCGTGTTTCCATAGCTATACGGTTGGTGACCTTACGTTAAAATTCCTGAGTCCCTGAGTATATGTGGATGGTTTAGTGCGTCAAAATATATTTTTTGTAAATCATTTTCTTTCCTAGTTCCATCCCTCCTCCACGTTATATAAGGCCAAGAGCCCCTGGCCTAAGACCAAAGTACAATTTAAAAAAAATATTCCGAGTTCCGAGTTGTATTAAATTACGATAATTGAAATTACCAAAATACAGAAATCGAGAGAGAGAGAGAGAGAGAGAGAGAGAGAGAGAGATAATTAGAGAGAGAGATAATTAGAGAGAGACAAAGACAGAGACAGCGATAATTAGAGAGAGAGAGAGAGAGAGAGAGAGAGAGGGGAGAGAGAGAGAGAGAGATGCGGAGACAGAAAGATGCGGAGACAGAGATTCAGAGAGACAGAAAGAGATAATCTAAGAACTCTCTCTCTCTCTCTCTCTCTCTCTCGCTCTCTCTCCCCTCCCTCCCTCCTCTCTCTCTCTCTCTCTCTCTCTCTCTCTCTCTCCTCTCTCTCTCTCTCTCTCTCTCTCAACAAGGGGGCAGAAGGCATTGTGCTCAAAACAGTATCGGTATTTAATTGATGAGTAATAGGCCTAGTCTGTCCAATACAAAAATCTGCGCTGCCAGTGCAGCAGTTCTAAATTTCATCATGTAGAGCTATTGCCACGTAGTGCTAAAGAAAGAAATAGAAAACAAAACACACGAAAGTATGTCGAGCTACTGCCACGTAGTGCTAAAGGACAGTAGCCAATAGAGATCGCAAGTCAGCCTTCGAGCTTCTTTCTCCTTCTTTGCCATCTATATAGAGCTAATCAGAAATGTCCATTAGTGACAGAGGGCAGTCGCTTTTTAGCTACTTTTCGTTACTTCTCGTAGTGCCAAAACAAGGTAGAGGTTTGAAATACGTAGTGCTATTGCTACATGACTAAGCGAAGACTCTCTCTCTCTCTCTCTCTCTCTCTCTCTCTCTCTGCTCTCTCTCTCCTCTCTCCTCTCTCCTCATTAGATATTTATTCATGGGATATTCATGAAAATTCTATAGGAGCAATAAAAACAAAACAAAACAAAACAAAACAAACAAACAAAGAAAAACAAACAAAACAAACAAAAAGAAACATAGGCATTACTTTTAAATTTAGACATCTGGGGACACTTAATTGGAATGAGAGGAGAGAGAGAGAGAGAGATTCAGATTCAGATTCAGATGTTTTAATCATATATAGGCCATTGCCCCTCATGATGGGAGTAATTGAACAATCATTTCACACAATGTTTTCTTTTATATATACAAATGATAAGGTTAATTGAAGATAACGTTTTACGAGATAGCAACTTGACGGAGCTGAAACGCTTTATACAAGAAAATTGATAGATTTCTGATAGTTCTGTCATGTTTGCATGCCAAAAGTAAACTAATCGAAACAGGTTTGGAAATTTATGAAATTTTGCAGGAATATATTGCTGTCTTAAGCTACTCAGTGCTGGGCAACACAAAACAAAATGGACCTCATCCTCTTTACTGTTTTTACACAGTGGGCAAATTAAATCATAGTCATTGTGAGATCGATATTGGTAGTAATGCACAGCGATTTCTGAGACGCCAAGTCTGAATCTTGTCAACATAATTTTCAAATGTCTATCTAAATTCAGTAACAGATGAGTTTTTACTTCGGGAACTGTACAAAACGTTCTGTACATACTAAATCTATCACTATTCTTATATGGAAATCCCATTCCTGCCACCTACATAAAATCAATCTTTCCTTGAAATCAAGTAAGAAAACATTTATTTCCTCTACACCTTGATTTGTCCAAACAAATCCATATCCAAACGTATACAACTTACAACGGATATTTGTAGCCCAAGTTCTTTTATCACGTGCATCTAAATCGAGCAGCATCCTATAGGCTTTACGTGGTAGTCTTGACTCATCCATTCGAGTTAGTTTTAGCCAGAATCGAATACAGTTGACTACTGAGTTGATAAATATTGGATATCGATTCGTTTCCCCATATATTAGATCATTTGGCGTTCTCATTTCAACCCCTAAAAGCTTTTTAAGGGCAAACAGATGTATTTTTTCAGAATGTTGAGCAGCATTATCTAAACCCCATAACTCAGCCCCATACTGAACCATTGGTTGAATTTGTGTGTCAAATAACTTTAAATATAAACTAAGAAAATTGCATTTCAGCTTAGACAGTTTCTGTAGAATGCACAACAAAGCACTTTTAGCTCTACTCACCAAATCCTGACATGCAACAGAGAAACTCAGTCTTGTGGAGAAATAGATTCCTAAATACTTATACGCATTCACAACAGTTAACACAGCCCCATTGTAAGTCCATCTCTCTCTTGCTGCCAAGTAACCACCCTTCCTAAATACAACTATATTAGTTTTATTCATGTTTACATTCAAATGCAGTGCTGATGCTGCCTGATACAAACTATTAAGTTGTGTCTGTAGACCAATTACAGTTTCCGTATCAACGCTATATCATCTGCCAGCAATAGGATAAACAATTCACAGTCACCTTGGGAAAAAGTAGCACCATGTCTCCCTTTTCTGATCACTTCTAAGGCTAACTCGTTTATGAATAATGAAAATAACACAGGACTAGTTACATCACCTTGTTTTACCCCCGAGTACAATTTATATAGTCAGTTAGTTTTGCTCCACATCGAATTCTAGCTTTAACATTTGTGTACATATTACGAATACATCTAAACAGCTTGCCTTTAATTCCATTTTTTAAAAGTATAGGCCACAATATATTTCTATCTACAGAATCAAAGGCCTTTTCAAAGTCAATAAAAGCAACATATAATTTGCGATTAAAGGAGAACTGTTTCTGTACCATAGCTAATAATGTAAACATATGATCAATTGTAGAATATCCTCTTTTAAATCCTGCTTGGTATTCGCCTGTTAGATTAAGTTCTTCAACATACTCTTGGAGTCTATTGTTAATAATTGTGCTGTAGATTTTACTGCTTGCGTCACAAATTGAGATACCTCTGTAATTCCCAGGGTCATTTACATCACCTTTTTTGAAAAGAGGGATTACTACAGACTCTGTCCACGTCTCTGGAAATATGCCCTTATCAAATAGTGTATTAAATAGTTTCACAAAGAATTCAGTGACACGATTTCCAGATGTTTTTAGCATTTCCCCAACTATACCATCTGGCCCAGCGGCTTTATTATTCCTTAATCTATGTATTGCTAACATAACCTCTTCCTTTAATATAGGTCGATTCATTGAACTAAAATCCTCTCCTTGTTCATTGACATCATCATGCGCATCCTCATCATTTTGTTCTAAACAATTGTCTTCTCTTTCGAGCAAACTTTTGAAGTGTTTATACCAGTCATCAGTCGTTATGTTATTATGAGGCTGTTTTCTTTTATAGGAGATCTTTTTAACATTGCACCAGAACTCCTTCTGATTGTGTACAGAGGCAACTAACTTCTCAGTTAAGAACTCATTATATTCTTTTTCTTTCCTTTTTAACAGATTTTTATATTCTCTTCTTGCTCTGCAATAGGCATCACTATCTACTCGTTCTTTGGAAGTTAGAAATATTCTCAGTAAATTTCATAGCATTTGTTTTATTATCTTTACATTCCTTGTCATACCAATCACTGTTTTTTTCAGTAGCGTTTAAACTGATTTTCTTTTTCATACAGCTTCCAGAGTTTTTGATATACTCATTAAACACATTCAAAGCATCGTTACAGTTATGACTAATGAGATCAATAGCACGATCGAGTAATGCCAACCCTTCAGAACAGTTAAGAGCACAAATATATGACTGTTCCATATTACAGTTCCACACATATTTTTTAATGAACTCATCTGTTTTATCTATATTTACACAAATAGCATTTTTCTCCGAAAACTTGAAGTGAAGCTCTACAGGTAAATGATCTGATTCTAGCCTCTCTGAAACCATTAATTTGCAAGAAGAAACAACGAAAGGGAAAAACTCCTTAGACAATAAAAAGTAATCGTTGACACTATTGCCTGAATCGGATATATAAGTATAATTTCCATCGAAATCTCCATCGCATAAACCATTAAGAATGTATAAACCAAGTGCAGTACACATACTCAAAAGATATTTTCCATAGCTGTTAAGTACGTGATCAGCTGATCTTCTTCCAGAAAATACAGAATGACTACCAACGTTAACACCATAATCATCACTGTCGTCTGGTATGTCTGGAGAGATGCTAGCTGTTCTGCTGTTCAAATCAGAGAGAGAGAGAGAGACAGAGAGAGAGAGAGAGAGAGAGAGAGAGAGAGAGAGAGAGAGAGAGAGAGAGAGATGAAGTGTGAAATGCAAAAATTCACTTTCGTCCGAAAATCGATTTTCATCAAATTATTGATCAATAGGCCCGATAATCAATAACCAGGTGCAAATAACGCCTGATAATCGATTATCGAACCGGTTATTGATTTCTACACCTTGTATTGATTTTGGTAAATAATTTGCACATAAAATTGATTTTTGGCCCGTTATTGATTATCGGGGCCGGTTATTAATTTCCGGCGTAATTTGCACCTGGTTATTGATTATCGGGTTTGTTGGTAATTTGCACATAAAATCGATTTTCGTACCATGAAAATCGATTTTCGTGAAATGCACACAATTCACTTTCCGCCGAAAAATCAATCTTCATAGTATGAAAATCAATTTTATAACAAATTACTTACCAATTAGGCCCAATAATCATAACCAGGTGCAAATACGTCTGATAATCGATTAGCGGGGCCGGTTATTGAATTTTACACTAACATGATTTAGTAAATAATTTGCACATAAAATTGATTTTCGGCCCATATTGATTGTTGGGGCCTGTTATTGATTACCGGCGTAATTTGCACCTGGTTATGAATATTGGCCTATTGGTAAGTAATTTGCACAGACAGTCGATTTTCATACTTGAAAATTGATTTTCGCGGAAAAATGAATTCTGTGAATTTCACGCTTGGAGAGAGAGAGAGAAATCGAAGATGAGAGAGAAGAGAGAGGATTGCAAAAACGATGAGAGAAGAGAGAGTTTATATTTGTATCTGTCATGCTTTAAAACAATACAACAAATACAAAAAGAAATTAGAAGAGGTGAGAGAGAAGGATAGAGAGTAGACGAGAGAGGATGAGAGACGCAAGAGAGTAGTAGGAAGATGCAGAGAGAGAGAGAGATTTCGAAGGAGAGAGAGAGAGAGAGAACGAACGAACGAATTTTGATTTTCAGAGGTAATGGAATAAGCATCACTGCTTTTTTACATCAGCCTCCGGGCCAAAAGAATTTAAGAAAGGAAAGGAAAACAACAACATACAAAATATAAAATAATGAAATTTTAATATGACATATGAAAATACAAAAGGATACAAAATTATGTACAGAGGGAACACGACAGAAGGTGTGGGAGAGGTGGGGGTGGGAGTAGGTGGGTGGGATGGGGACAATTAAGAATGAAGGGCGGGGAAAAAGGAAGAATGATAAAGAAAATGAAACATTTACACAGAAAGTTATTGGTACATCTTTGGGCAAAGGGGTAAGATCAGGCAAGATACACAAGTAGTGAAAAGATTGGATTTAAACTTACTATGTTTGGTTCGTTTTTCAGTTTTTCTGGGATATTATTCCCAGCCTCGCCACCAGAATAAGCAAGGCTTGATTTGCATAAATTAATTGATGGAATGGAGATTATTTTATGCGAATGACGATGATCATTAGAAGTAAATATATTCCTTAAATAGGAGGAGCACTGCCGTGTAGTATTTTATGCTTGTTGATACAATTAGTTTGGTCTTAAATGGAAGGATACCTGCTCGATTCATAATCAGGTGCCTCTGGCGAGTGGTTCATCAATATTATGTTTGACAGCTCTCTTATAATACTAGTCAATGGTTTAAGCAACTTATTTCTCGATAAATCCAGAGTTCGAGCATAGTCAATATTGGTTGAATAAAAATTGAAAAAATAATAAGAGAGAGAGAAAGAAGAGAGATGAAGAATGAGAGAAGAGAGAGAGGAGAAGGTGAAGAGAGTTGAGAGATGAAGAGAGAGAGAGACGAGAGAAGCGTTCTACGTACATGTCAGTTATTTGGCTGCTGTCCAGCAGGTTTAACAAATTGTGGTGGCACGATCAGAGAATGTCGAAAGAATTTGGTTGTATGCTTAAAACAATACAACAATAAGCAAAAAGAAATAAGAAGGAGAGGAGAGAGAGAGAGAGAGAGAGAGAGAGAGAGAGAGAGAGAGGAAAAGAGACGAGAGGAGAGAGCTGAACTAAATTTTCATGATTACGTAACTATATGGGTACAGGAAGAGAAAGAGAGAGAGAGAGAGAAGAGAAGAGAGAGAGAGAGAAGAGAGTATGCAGTACGAATAGGTGGAGAGGGGAGAGAGAGGAGAGAGGAAATAAAAAATTAGACATTGCGCACGTGCGCGCGCGCACACACACACACACACACACAACGCACGCCCCCCAAAACGCACACACGCACACACACACACACACACACACCACACACACACACACACACACACACACACACACACACACACGCACACACACACTGACATTCTTTCGTAATTTGTTTCTTTTTTTTTTAATCGTAGTGATACAGAGTGAGATAGAGACGTAGCGATAAAGACGGTGTCTGGAAATCGTAGTGGTAATCATAAATAGTTGTATAGGTACAAGTTATGAAGTGAAATCGTCTTGCGAATGACACTGTAGTGATATCGGGTAATAGTCGTTTGGATATGTAGATTAGTGTTCCGTAGAGCTTTAGCCCGTTAGTGATATTGACACGTAGTGATTACGGATGTCCCCGCAAAAGACATCTTCAACGCTGATGAAAGTGGCCTCTTTTGGCGTCTTTTGCCAGATAAAACACTGACGTTCAAATCTGAGGAATGCTTTGGTGGCAAGAAATCAAAGGAAAGAATTACATCCTTGCCTGCACGAACATGGATGGCTCTGGGAAAGTGCCACTCTTCACCATAGGACGGTTTAAGAGGCCACGGTGCTTCACGGGCGTCAAAACGCTGCCAGTTGAATACGATGCTAACGTCAAGGCGTGGATGACTGCAGAGCTATTTGAGAACTGGTTGACAAAATTTGATCGAACAATGCATTCTCAAAAGCGGAAAGTGTTGCTGGTGATGGACAATTGCTCTGCACATGGAAAGTTTCATCATCATCAGAAGGCCACGGAGCCGTTGTTCCTACCTCCCAACGCCACAACAAAGCTGCAGCCACTTGATCAAGGGATCATACAGAATGTGAAGGTGCACTACAGAACAGCCAACCTATCGAAACTGGTCACAAATCTGAATGCTGGAATGCCAAAAGAAACCTTTCACATCAGTCTTCTCGAGGCCATGGCAACACTGAAACAGGCGTGGGATCGTGTTACGCCCACCACCATCAGAAACTGCTTTAGAAAGGCAGGGTTTGTGACCACCTCTTCCAGCAGTGTTCCAAGTGCATGTTCCAGCCATGAAGATGCAGAGCCGGAACCACTTCTGTCCAGACTGTGCAGTGAATGGGACATTAAAGCAGAGGATTATTTTGACATTGATGCAGATCTTCAGACATCGAGCTGCGAGGCGACACCAAAGAACACATCACACTGCCCACAGCCATCATCGACTCCATCAACAGCAGCAGTCAGTGACCATTCTGACTCGGATTCCGAGCATGATGACTGTGGGGAGCCAGAGCGTGTCACCTACAAAGAGGTACTGGATTATGTGTACAAAATCAACATCTACTGTATGCAAACCCGTGGGTCCCAGAGTCTCCTGGAGCAGTTCCACGAGTTTACAGAGAGTCTCAATAGACATGTGGCCAGTGTTATGAGTCAAACTACAATCGATCAGTTTTTTGGAAGGAAAGGTATAAAGAGAGAGGAAGGCGTGAGGAGTGAAAGCGAGAAAATGCCAGATGGAAGTGAGAGAAAATGGTGTGAGAATCAGAGGAGTAAGAATGAAAAACTGAAGCAAGGCCAGAAAGACAACAGAGAAAGTACATGTGTGGAAAATGATAAAGACTGGAGAAAGAAGAGAAAGGAGAAACAGACATAGAGGAGAGTGAAGGAGACTGTGGAGAGAAAGGAGAAACAGACAAGAGGAGAGTGAAGGAGACTGTGGAGAGAAAGGAGAAACAGACATAGAGGAGAGTGAAGGAGACTGTACAAAGAGAGGAGAAACAGACACAGAGGAGAGTGACAGAGAGAATGAAGGAGACTGTGGAAAGAGAGGAGAAAGAGACATAGAAGGGGGTCGAAGGAAACGGGAGGAAATAGGGGACGAGAGAGTCTTCGTCACAGGCGATCAAATGGGACCTGAGCAAGCATTCGTTCCAACAAATGCATGCTGGCGTGTGCGACAATGTGCACGGCTTGGTCTCCCCAGGCCCCGCATGTTGCCAGAACGGAAACGGCAGGCAGTCCTGACAGCCCCCAAAGATGTCAGCATTAATTAATATAGTTGGGGATGGCAACTGTCTGTATCGTGCCTTGAGTTTAGAAGTGTGTGGGACACAAGACTTCCACAAAGAAATTCGAGCACAAATCGTAGATTTTATGTGCGTACATCATGAGCCATTCTTCAGATACTTGGGACAAAATCTTGAAGAATATCTCAATGAGAACACACTGGAGCTAGGGTCATGGGGCTCAGACGTGGAGATTTTGGCAGCTGCCACCATGATGCAAACAACAGTTGTGGTTTACACAGCTGTCTCCCCAACAAACAGGATGTGGCTGTCTTACAAGCCACTGTTTCCCGGGCCTCTGATGAACTTCAGCGAAGAAAAAATCTACATCAGAAATCTCTGTAAGCACTTTGAAAGAGTGCTTTGTGTGCTTTGAATTGACCACTGAAGTCTACTGTTGCAGGAATTTGGTGTGGCTTTTACATCTGTTTCAGTTGATTAGTGTTCTCATGTGTTACATTTGACTGAATGTAAAAAAAACTACATAGGCCTTTTTATGGCTTTGTTTTGTTTAGCTTTACTTTTATTTCGTATTACGTTTCCTATTAAATTACTCTGCGTTAGTTTTAGATATGATTTTGGACGTGTCTGCACACACATAAAACGAACAGAATACGTGAGGGGGACAGTAATTAAGACAAAAAAACATTTTTGTGTTGTTCTTTTTACAATTAATAATTGCGTTACACCATGAATTCTAATGACGAATAATTACCGTTCAACGTCTATAGTGCAGTCTTTACTTTTCCCAGGAATTCATTCTGTTCTTGCTGTTGATATCTCCCCTTCTCCTCCCGGATTGTTTCATTTTTTCCGTTGAGAAATATGATTCTTGGCAGTTTGCTTTTGCATCAAGTCATTTGTGTCACTTAGATGGTGACATGATACTATCTTCTGAAACTATCCAGTAGAATGTCCCTCCCCTGTCCCTCAACTTTGATTCCCTTTTGGAAGTCGCGTGTTTTTCAGTCACTGTCTCAAAATTTTGTTCCACTGAACCTGATGTGGTGTGTGTGTGTGTGTGTGTGTGTGTGTGTGTGTGTGGTGTGTGTGTGTTGTGTGTGTGTGCGTGTGTGTGCGCGTGCCTGCGTGTGTGCATGCGTGCGTGCGTGTGTGTGTGTGTGTGTGTGTGTGTGTGTGTGTTCTGATTTTTTTTTAATCATCTGTATCATCTTATCAGAATAGACTGGACATGAGCGCGTGGGTCTGCACAAACCTTCTTTTTTTTTTTTTTAAAGTGTGATTGTAAAATGTGCTGTAACAATACTTTCATGATCAGTGGACTCAGTTTTGCACGGTTAATTTGCGCACATGTTTGTATGTTTAGGAATGTTAAGTAAACTAAGCTTTTGCTTAACGTAAAGATTTAATGGATGTCAAGGTAATGAAGATGTTAATCTTGTGAGTTAGCGGAGGGAGAAAGGGAGATTCTAGGGGGAAAATTAGAATCTGTTAATTGTTAGATCAGTAAAGACGATCATATCTGTCTCAATAATTGTTTCATTCAGTTTCAGGACTTTCATTACAAGTAAATCCCCTTGGAATTTAATAGATTATTTTGATTTTAATGTAATTGCTAAACCGATAAAAAGTATTTATCTCTGTGTGATCATTTCTTTCCGTTTGATTATTTAGATCAAACGAATGATTCAGACGGTTTCTGATAACAAAATATTGCTTGTAGGCTTAAGCGTTGTGTTTGCCGAAAAAGAAGGTTAATTTTAATCTTTATTTTCTCTTATTATTTTTTTTTAATATACTTGCTTGTTTTTATTGTCATTTTTAATGAGCTTACATAGATTTATTTTGGCTTTGGATTCGCAACACTTCAACATTTCAAGGAGCAATGATTTGGTTTCGTCTTCTTTAAAAGTTTCTCTGTTCAAATGTTGTACGTTTTCCCCACAAAGTGATTATGATGTGTGTTGTTGCTGGTGTTGTTATTAGTTTTTTGTTTTGTTTTGTTTTGTTTTGTTTTAATCGGTTGAAATGATTAATGGAAAATAATTCCCCCAAAATCGAATGTCTAAAAAAGGTGTTGAATAAGTGCTTTTGAGTTGAGAGAGAGAGAAGAGAGAGAGAGAGAGAGAGAGAGAGAGAGAGAGAGAGAGAGAGAGAGCATCCCCCTCTCACATTCACAGAGCTCTCTCTCTCTCTCTCTCTCTCTCTCTCTCTCTCTCTCTCTCTCTCATACACACATCTACACGCACTTCCCCTTCTGCCCCCACCCCCTCCACATATGAAAGCTATACAAGGCACGTCTAGCTAACACACACACACACACACACACATGTGCCCGTGCTATACTGTATAATACACGTGTAGTAGTTACATGTAAGTCGACGTGTCTTCTCTAAAACTACAGTAAATTCGAGATATCCGTGAAAAACGGATACGTCGAAGTACGCATAACTCTGTTTCCCTGGAGCGTCGACTTAAGCGTACTCGACTGTACTCCCTCCATTTACTATATCCATATACGAGTGTGTGTGTGTGCGCGAGTGAGTGTATGTGCGTGTGGGTGCGTGCGCGCGCGCGCGCGTGTATGTGTGTGTGTGTGTGTGTATGTGTGTGTGCGCGCGCGCGCGCGCGCGCGTGTGTGTGTGTGTTCATCAGTGGGGTAATGCCAGCATGTTAATTAGAGAGTCCACAGACATTTGTGTGCGAGCGTTGGTGTGTGAGTGTATGTGTAAGAAAGTGAGTGAGTTGTGTGGTGTGTGCATGTGTGTGTGTGTGTGTGTGTGTGTGTGTGTGTTGTCTCATCTTAGTTGTTAATTTATTTATCCATCAGCTTCAAATCATGCGTAGTGTGGTCTCAAAACTTAGCGGATGTGGTGTAGTGTATATGGACTAGTCCGCACGCAGTGACGCCTCCTTGATGAAACTGAAACTGAAACTATATCTATGCTTCATCCAGATAGCAACCCCCCTCATCTCATCTCTCCCCTCCCTTTTTTTCTTTTGTTGGCATGTCAACCCTTTTCTCATTGATCATTTCCATACCTTCCACCGTTTACATGAGTCTACCCCTGTGGGCGTGTGGGTGACTGTGTGGGTGTGGGTGTGTGCATGACTTTCCATCCCTGCGTGAGTGGGTGTGGGTGTGTGCATGACTTTCCATCCCTGAGTGAGTGGGTGTGCGTGTGGGTGTGTGCACGACTTTCCCATCCCACCTCCCTGTGCATACGAATGTGTAGGCAGAGAGATATGAGCTTTCCCTCCCCCATTGCCCTCTCATGTTCTTTCTTTCTTTTTTTCACCAACAATGATAGCCCTTCAACCATTGATCACTCCCATTCCTTTCCAATCATTATTATCATTACCCACAACCCCACATATAACTACTATCACCACAATCACCACCCATTAGGGATTTTTTTGTGTATTATTTCTATTCCTTACCAATAAGCACTATCATCAATCCACCATAATCACTACCATCACTAATATATCATACCACTAAACAATAATTACAAAACAAACCAGCCGCCGTGGCGAAGTGGTTAGCGTCGCGGACTCCCGGCTGGGAGGTCGTGGGTTCGAATCCCATCAGAGTCATGTGGGTTTTTCTGCCCCGACCGGCTCCTACCCAGAGTTGAGTTTGCTGCGGACTCAGTTGGGAAGACTGGGACCACACAGTCGAGTTTCATCCACTTAATGGATGCGTTTCTGAGAGTGTTGCTCAAATTTCATGACCAACACTGCAGGTGTCTGTATCTCTCGGGCCTGGTTGACGCCTGGATATATTATGAAAGGAAGCGTAGAGTACAGCCCTGTCATGTAGTCTCATACCGAAATGGAAATCCGTAGCATCATCTTAATCATCCTCATTCTCATTGATCAGCATTAAAAAAGTGTCTCAAATTCTGTGGCCCTTCATGCCCTGCTCTCATGGTGACCTCAATTTCGATGTCCTCTCCACGTCTGTGGCTTTGGTTTGGTTCCGTCGGGTCATCGGTATCGGCGAGTCCATGGGGTCTGTCGGTGGACGGACGTGGTGGCGCCCTCCGGAGGGAGAGCTCACTCACGCCGGCTCCGCGACTAAGCAATTATTGTCGTCAGTAGGGGGCTTAGTAGGTGGTGTCCTGCGTATGTTAGATCAGAACAGGCGCCACTGAACACCACCGAAGTGACTCGGCAGCAGTGCAGTGTCTCCTCCGGTGGGTTGCCTCTTGACGACTTGACAATGACTGGTCCCAGTGGATTGCCGGTGCCGAGGTTGCGGCGGGGCTGACCAGGCTGTGGCTGTGGACGGGGTGTCGGAATGAGCGGCGTGGGTGCACTGCCTCTGAGGTGGCGCAGAGATTGGGACAGCAAAAAAAAAAAAAAAAAAAAAAAAAAAAAAATCAATTACAAAACAAACAAACCCTACTGTTTCACCCCCCTCCACCCCCACCCCCTTTTACTTTCTCCCCTTCAGTGTTTAGTCACTATTAATACTTTAAACATTTTTTTTTAGCAGCATCCCTTTTCTTATTGCATACGTTTTCATCATCGCCACTATTATCACTATGACTGCCATTGTTACAATTATTATCATGGTCATCATTACTAATTCAACTCCCATGATCCCCTCCTTAACGGCCTCGTTTTCATCCAACGGCCATTTTGCGCCGACTATGAAAAGATAAGTGGTTTCTTGTTCTCCATTTTCATTGTCCTCAATGTTGTTTGTTTTTGTCTAAAGAAGACCTAAGAGGTCGTATTGCATTGTGTTTTGTCCTGTAATTTGTTTGTCTGTATCTGTGGCGGTAGCTAACACCGTTTCTTTTTAAATTTTAGTGACTGGAGTGACATTGGTGCTTTTCAGCACTACAGGATCAGCTATAAGAACTCTGTCAGTTTGCAAGAGAAGCAGTATAGGTCTAATTTCTGTCAAATCCTGAAATCATCGTATTGAAAACTATCACTGAAAACGAGTGCAAAATATGCCTCCAAACGGTTTGAACTTCTTAAACAGTGCTCAGCTTCAGGGGGAACTTACCCCTCCCCCTCCCCCCGACCCCCCGACAGGGGCGCTGTCCCTATACTCCGCCATGGCCTTGGTTGCCCTTGGACCCCTGCCTCATTTCAGTGTGTTGGAATCACCCAAATTTAACGTTTATGTCTAAAGCTGATTGTAATGTTTTCAAAAGAATCATGTAAAGTTTAGGGGGTTACTGGTTTTGTGTTTTCGGTATCAAAACCTGAATACAGTGTTCAAGACGAAGGATATAATATGTAGTGGGTTCATCAGATTCGTGTTCGAGGATCTACGTGACTACGCTGAAAAAAAAATGTTCATCAGCATTGAGCCTAACACACTACACTCGCCAGGGACTGGCTTTTTCACAGGTGCCAAGTAGCTTTATCCACATGTATTTCTCCATGCACTATTGACAGTCAGTTACATCTGTTTTCATTGCTTCTTACAGCTGAAAGACCATCAAAGTTTGCTGTCAAGTGAATCGGTGCCAGGAGGATTTCTATGGAATTTAGCCAACCTATTCGACTTTTGTATCACTCAGAAGCCTAATCATGTTGTTTACATCATTCCCAACTTACAGTCACCAGCCAGATTGATCTACACATCTACATAACACCAAGACCTGATCTGCAAGTTGATCTGAAGTCGAAAAGCAACAAAATTAATGGAATCATCCAGTCAAATAATATCCCAGGGATAAGATCTCGTTGTTGAGGGGTATACCATTGTTTCGCCGCACCGTTATAGCCGGGAACTGGAGGCGGACTAATTACGCATGTGTAAACTGAAAAATTCAGCCGTTGCTCAATGGCAAACAGCGAGACGGAGCAGCGATCAGCCTACATAATCCCAAGCCCCGTCGGTTTCTTCATCGTCGTCTCTCTCAGTTCTGCCACAGTTTTCCACAACTTGACGTGCGCGGGCCGTGAACGGTTGTTCTTCAGAATGAAGTTCTTTGCCTGTCTTCTTTTCTCACTGGTTGGTGAGTATTAACACTGCCTGAGTATACTGCCTCTGTTGCAAATCGGAGAAAGATGTGATTCAGTGTCGCCAGGTGTCAAAGAAATGCATTTTATTACGCTCCTATTAATCAAGGCGAATTTTTTTTATGCATGATCTTTGTCAAAACAATTACGGTACGAACCAGGGTGATCAAGCAACGTAAGGTTTGGAACTTTTGCCTTGCGCTCAGCATTGTTGGCGTCGTTTTCCTTGGTACTGACACAAAACATAGACTGAAAGCCCAACATCCGTGTTTTGCATAACCAATAGCAAGTATGGACAGGTAATATATCTTGAAAATCAGCCACCTTCGTACACACTCTGCCAGCCAGTGATAGCTAAAGTCGCGGTCATCATCGCCGGCGAAGGACAAACAACATAGGACGAACCATATTCTAGTATGTCATTGACGCTATAATTTCGCGAAAACGTGAAATGCAATACTCTTTGGAGTTTCAATTCATCCCTTTGAAACGACTGTGCATGTCTGGGTCATTTAGAACAAAGTGTACGATGTTTGACATGAATAAAAGTTCCAATATAACTTAAGCTAAAACGCTTCTTTTTTTTGTATTTCGCTGTGCCATTATCATATGCTGAGGCGTTATAATCTAAAGAGGTTCCAAACTATGGACAGATAAAACGTACAAGAAAAATAAATATTGATAAATATTCAGTATTAAATGTCACTCGCGTTATCATTTTCCTCCTCACTACTCGAGAATAAGTACACAATATAAATTTGTGTTTGAACTTGAAGAATGCAGCATGTATTTTTATTTACTACAGGAAACAAGCAGCTAGACAACTAAAGGAAAATATACAGCTAGGAGTGTCCTATTTAAAAAAGAAGTTTTTTTAATCTTTCAAAGCAAAGGAACGACTGGAAATCACGGTACCTGAGCAAATGGTAATATGCATAATATTCATGCCTTCATTTTATTTGTTTTATTTCATTTCATTTCACCGCAGACAAGTTTGAAAACGTTTCTGGGAACTTAATCTGACAACTTAAGAAGTGGCAGCTTTTCTAATCGAACGAGTCACACGAGTGACGGTATACTTAAATCTGACAACTTAAGAAGTGGCAGCTTTTCTAATCGAACGAGTCACACGAGTGTATACTTAAATCGGACCAAAAGTATCATTGATAAAGATTAGTAACAAGTAGTAACACCAGTGACATTTGGTAACACAGGTGACAACCGGTAACACTAGTGACATTTTGATCCACAAAAATGAAAGATTTCAACATTTCTATGCTGAAAAAGCTAACTTGAGCAAACGCACATAGATTGAAAGCCCAACATGCATGTTTCGCATAACCAATAGCATGTGTGAACAGGTATTGAAATCTGATACAGGTAAAGTATCTGGAAAAATCAATCGATTAAATAAGATGAAAGTCACACGAGTGATAGACACAAATCTGACAACTTAAGAAGTGGCAGCTTTTCTAATCGGATGAGTCCCACGAGTGATGGTGTACTTAAATCTGACAACTTAAGAAGTGGCAGCTTTTCTAATCGGATGAGTCCCACGAGTGATGGTGTACTTAAATCTGACAACTTAAGAAGTGGCAGCTTTTCTAATCGGATGAGTCCCACGAGTGATGGTGTACTTAAATCTGACAACTTAAGAAGTGGCAGCTTTTCTAATCGGATGAGTCCCACGAGTGATGGTGTACTTAAATCTGACAACTTAAGAAGTGGCAGCTTTTCTAATCGAATGAGTCCCACGAGTGATGGTGTACTTAAATCTGACAACTTAAGAAGTGGCAGCTTTTCTAATCGAATGAGTCACACGAGCGTATACTTAAATCTGACCACCTAGGGAGTGGCAGCTTTTCTAATCTAACGACCAATGAAAATATCAAAAAACAGGATCAAAAGCATCTTATGCTGGTTAGTGTGACGAGAGTTGGGGGTGGGTCGGTGTGTCCTCTAGGGGAAGGACTTAAAATATTTTCTCTTTCAGCATTATGTTAAATTTGCACCATCGCCCTCTCTCTAACTAGTGGCGGAAGGAGCTACTTTCCGGTACTAGATATCGAAAGAAATTTTCATTGTTCCCGGGACTGTCAAACTACTCAATAGTGGCTCAGGGATAGGTTTCCTAAGGCTTGTACTCTTAAAAGTGCTTGTAACTCTGAGAGACAGAATTAGAAAGATGTTCAAACATTCAACACTGAAATGAACAACAAAGAACTGACACACGTTAAGCGCACTTTCACACGTCAACTTTACTTGCTTACACACGGGTAAGTAGTTAAAGCTAGTTTACAATAGACATGTCCATTTTTTAGCACTTTGACACATCAGCTTCAGTTGCTTACACCCGGAAGAGTAGTTGAAGTTAGTCACAATGGACCGGTGTGTCCTATAGGCTGATTTTTGGTTCTCACTGTTTCATCATTAAGAGAGGGCAAGTTCTGAACGAATTGAGTTGAATTTAAGTCCACTTGGAATAACAGGACTTGACTATAGTCGGAGAGGATAATTGGTCTCTCTCTTGTGGCTGGTGACTGATCCTGCTGTGTAGACCGGTTGCTGTAGTGCTGGGCTGTGGTGTGTCTTCACCACCTGTCTTGCCCAGGGTATGTAGCATAGCCACGGTATGTAGCGTAGCCACGGTATGTAGCGTAGCCACAGTATGTAGCGTAGCCACAGTATGTAGCGTAGCCACGGTATGTAGCGTAGCCACGGTCCCAGGTCTGCGATAAAGAGAACCTGGTCTGTAGTTATTTGCTGAAAGTCTGGCTTGTCGAGTTCACATATTTGCTCTCTACTACCTTTCAGAAGAGGTGTGAGAACTCAGCCACCAAAGGATTACTCTAGTGTAGAGTTTCTACTATAATCATCAATCTCCACTTTTTTTAGGGGTTGAGTGGAGTTTACAAAAGGGTAGGAGACAGTAATACAATGTTAAACAATTTCAGTCAAATGACTCCAATGTTTCTTATGAATTAAATTACATTAACTTGGAATACACTTAGCCCAAGTACACATGTGCTATAGACTTAAAGTCTGTAATGAGTCGGCCGAATGTTCTCGAGCATTTAGGCAAATTAAGGGTAGTTTTGCTGTTGTTGAGAGCAAGTTCTGGGTTCTTCAAGTGTGCGAACTCAGGCATCACCAGAGGGGAATACCCCGAGTCGTATACTGAAGGAGGGAGAGTTACTCGGAAGTGTTTCGCATGTCCGAGGGATAGGGACAAGTAGTTGCGACCTGCTGGTCCTGGGTAGAGGAGTGTCCAGTCCGACCACTGGCTGACTATTCACTGGGTTCTCCAGTGGGCCTGAAGGGAAGGCGATCGTGTCAGGTGACCGTCACGGGTAGGTGACCGCCAGCCTGCAGGCAGAGTACAGCGACCATTCAGTCGTCCTTGTTCTGAGGAATGAATGGAAGGCTGCGGCCAATTGAGTGGTTTGCGCCTTGTTGTCTATAGAGGTAGTAAATACTTGAAGCATCAGTCCTGGCTGGTAGAGAAGTCCAGGCTGTTAGTACAATGGGTAGCTTCGGGGAATCGAACATGAGTTTGAATAGGAGGTTATGCATTAACCACTGGGTGCCCAAGTCTTTGTTGGCGCTAGCAGCTGTTGTGTGTGTGTATGTGTAGGTGACTAGTGATTCCATTGGTGGAATAAAAATAACTTGGAGATTTATTGGTACAAATCGTGTGATGTGTGTGTGCCCGTGATTCCATTGGTTGAGCCAGTTGAACTCGGGTTCTCTCTTGTTTGAGAATGAATATAAGCTGCTTGGAAAACCAGGGAGAGTGTGACTCACTTAAGGGAAAGTGAACTCGCCCGTCTTGCTGAGGGCTCAAGAAAATACAGCGTGAAGCAGAGGTTAGCTGTCGCCTTGTTGTCTCCTGGGTGGGGACGTAAGACAGTGGAGGTTGCTGTAGCCTCGGAGCCGACGACGAGAAGAATTGTCTCCCGTGTGGGGACGGTCGACAGCAAGACGAGTCAGCCTGTTGGAGCCTAGACAGGGAGCTGCCAAACAACGGTGGGGTGTTTGCAGCCGGAGAAGACCTGTGGGAGAGGCCGACAGGAGCCCTTTCAGTGGAGAGGGCGAAGTACGGTGGAGTCCGGGAGACTCGGTGTGAGGGTGCGACTCAAGCTACGTTGCCAGTGTCCCCCAACTGGGATTTGGCCAATCGGGAGGACACAACAGTGTGGCAGCTTCAGCTCGTGGTCGCACAGTGTGATGAGAGGAACTGGTCAACCAAGGAATGCTGGCAAGTTATGGACATTTTATTTGCCCTTAAAGTTATAAGTGTGCAAACAGAATAGTGGAATATTGTCTTTCCTGGCTAAGTAAGAATAACTGAAGAACATGGGGATGCGATTTATGAAATTGTCTGTATGCTGTTTACATTGTTGAATGATACAGATAGTTGTGTTGTGTAGTGACGGGTGGGGGCTCGGAGTCAAGTTGAATAAAAGTTGATTATTTCTATGAAATGTTATTGGTTTCCCGTCACCTTTGTGCGGGCCCGATGTGAGTGACAGAGTGCGTGTGCCTATGCGAGAGCGCATTTTGGTTGTGAAAGCGTAAATACTTCTGTCTATAACCCCCTGCATCCCTGAATATGAAAATCATATTTTATTAACGAGGGGGAGCGTCGGAGACCCGTCACAAAGTCATACACTTCAAAGCATTCCGACAATCACCAGTATTTATAAATCAACTTCACAGTTTTTACCTAGTACAGGCATATTGGGTTTTTTTCTGATCAAAGATTATCAGTCAGTTATCATCTTGACAGATAGAATTGCAAACTGGCAAAATCAGATTGTACACAAAGAAAAGCGGTTAGATTGTTAACAAAGAATCTTAACCTTCTGGGGAAAGTAGAGTATGTTTCAATGAAGGTAGAAAATATAGAGAGAGAAAGAAAGCAAAACTAAACATCACAAGTTTTGACAACTTATCCCTCCCCCTGCCTCTCCCTCCTCGCCCTGTCCATCTGGAGTTGTCAACAACAGTCTGGTGCCTTGAGCACTGCACAACCAGCACAACTTTCAGTGTTCTTTCGGTCGTACATCAGGGCAAAAAAAAAGGCGCACATTTCAAGTTGTCGCGAATCAGAACAAAAACAAAAAACACTGTGCACGGTCTCTGCGGCTGCCTCTGGCTTTGCTGTGCACTTCCCAAATGTTTTCACTGGGGTTGTCGTTTCTAATCGTTAAGATCTTGTTTCATGTTCAAATAGTCACATCTCATATGTTGTACACATTCCAAGTGTTTTCAATGGGGTTGTCTTTCAAAATCCTTAAGATCTTGTTTCGTGTTCAAATAGTCACATCCAAGAAAAAATCCCCCCCCCTCCCCACCACACACACACACACACACACACCTACTGTCACAGTTCAAGGCAAACATAGTACTGAACAAGAGGCGAGAAGGGGATTCAAAGGACGAGTGAGGGGGGGGGGGGGGGGGGGAGGGGGGGGGGCATGGAAGAAAGGAGGAAACCCGGGGAAGAAGGATGGGGTGGGGAGAGAGAAACAAGGGATTTGAACAAAATGGGAATAAGGGAAGGGGGGGAGGGGGACAATAGGTTATCCCACTCAGGCCAAGATAACTTTTTAATGTACACATGAATCGCTCATAGTTGAGTGGATACACCGTTTTCCTGGGAGAGATTGGGCGTTGAACCCTGCCGTCTCTGCAGTCTGCTTGTGCTGATGGTCACTTGGGGACTCCAGACTCCTCGGGGATGTCGCTGGTCTGGAATCGGCCGTCCTGGCTGGTTTGGGCGTACTGGCCACCGGCATGAAATCTGCCCGCCTACCGTGACCGCTGGTGCCTGATTCTCTCTGCACCTCAGACATTTCAACGTCGGGTATTGTGTGGTTGGCAGCTGTCTCTCTTAATACCGCCGTGTCTCCATCGAGTATCTTTTTTTTGTTGTTGTTGTTGTTTTTTCATGTGCGTAAATTGTTCCTTCTTTTGTCCAACAGTTGTTAACGTTATGGTGGTTTTTGACTTCGGAGAGGCGTTTCATATTGATTGGGGTGAGATCCTCTACACTCCCTATGTGAGATCCTTTGAACAATCTCCTTTTCTGGATGATTTCTGCTTTAATTTTTCTTGACATTAATTTATCGAGTATGGGTCTTGACCTATTGCCACTTTTGAAACCAACCCGATGGGCGATACTAATGCCTGCTTTGGTCACACGTTGGACGTGTAAATTTTCATGATTGATATTTAGCACTTTGTTTTCACAGCCAGACAGAGTCTCTTTACCGTCGTCCGATGTGACCCCTAGAAAACG
Source organism: Conus ventricosus (assembly GCA_018398815.1). Lineage (NCBI taxonomy): Eukaryota > Metazoa > Mollusca > Gastropoda > Neogastropoda > Conidae > Conus > Conus ventricosus. Next base: position 66,382 of record JAFLJL010001717.1, on the reverse strand, counting down.
CAGAGTCCCTTCTTTGATATTTGTTCTAGGTCATTATTTTCCTCCCTCTTTTTTCGAATGGCACTCTTTAAACTTTTGATGTCATCTTGTAGATCTTCGATGATGTCTTCAGTT
>JAFLJL010001717.1:33768-56268 GCA_018398815.1 Conus ventricosus | reverse complement strand
AGTGTTGCAAACTGAGCGGGTTCCTTTTTCTCTGGATATAAATGAAGTAGAGCACCAATTTCTGACTTCTGTCATAAGCGAAGCAAGTGAGTCTCTCTCTCTCTCTCTCTCTCTCTCTCTCTCTCTCTCTCCTGCCACTTTGCTTACATAAACTTAACCGTTCCGCAACAACAACAACAACAACAACAACAACACCAGATGGCTTCAGAGAACACTGGTCTTTCATAAGTTTCTCATGTCCTCAGAGGTCTTTGGATAGATCTGTGGGTGTGCAGTTTCCAGCCAAGCTACCAGTTCACTCCATAGCGTTTTTTTTGTTTGTTTGTTTGTTTGTTTGTTTGTTTTTGTTTTGTTTTGTTTTTTATTAAGAAAGCTGTGCCTGATACAGTTCAGTAAATACGTATCTGATTCACTGCAGAGAAGGTCAGCCTTTGCCAGATAAACTTTCTGAATGCACAAAACTGAGACAGTGTGGATTCTACTGGACCCAAACTTTTCAAAGAGGCACTTACTGCATCCACCAATCATTCACAACAAGCTTGCTGCTTTTACTAGCTGCAGTACCGAATTCCCATATGATAATGATATGTAATAATTCCCAATAAACCAGCTGATTACAGCAAGTGAATGTTTGCACAGTTAAATCACCCTACACTGTGTACTGATCATTAATAGCAAGCTCATTTTTAAATTGTTCAAGTACACTAATGTCCGCCACTCATAATTGTACTGAGATTACTGAATGCATCTCTGAAGTACCTCCATTGTCTCCTGCACCACTCATAGTACAATCACCACTTGCAGCGCTGAATTACCCTACAGGCTACTGAACACCTGTCATTTACAGTGAGTTCACGGTATGCAGTGCTGAATTACCCTGCACTGAACATCAGTCATTTACAGTCACTTCACGGTATGCAGCGCTAAATTACCCTACAGGCTTCTGAACACCTGTCATTTACAGTGCGTTCGCGGTTTGCAGCAGAGAATGTAAATATACGGGTTCAAGACCACCCATGTGATTCTGCACGAAAACCTCCCTTTTCACATACAAATCACGCCCATCACATGTCACTTTTAACCAAAATTAACACCTTTTTTCTAAACAAAATTAACGCCCCAAAACCCCTAAAATTGACGTAATCTTCATTAAAAATGGGGGGTTTTCGTGCGAATAGGATTTTTCGAGTGAACAAAAAATATTTACATTCCCTTTTAGAAATAAAATGAACTAAATGGGTTAACAAACATACCCAACTGGCTCTAGACTAACACCCCAAAAATCGATAAAATCGACAGCCCCCGCAAAGCGACACATGTTAATCACGCGCATGGGCGACGTCGCATGTACACTTAGCCAAACGCAGGGAGGCATGAATCATTCACGGGGCTTTCCAAATTTAAATGCCCGGGGTTACAAGGGGAAGCTGCCCTCATTTCCCTTTTCCGTGTTGATCTGTAAGCGTATGGTTTTCGGGGAAAAGTGATTGCTTTAAAACTTGGATTGGATGGCGACAACGTAGTGTGGGGGCATTTTTCTGCTGTGTGTTATATTGATATCCCTAAAAAATGGCAAGGCAATTCTCTCAGTTTAAAATGATTCTCAAAACGAAAAATTTAGACAACAATTTTGGTAGAATGCTTGGCGCCTACAAGGTTGAGTCAAGAACGAAAATTTACATTCCCCCGAAGGTCTCCTTTTAATGTGGGCAACAAGGCTTTTGCGCCCAAAATTTAAAATCATGTGATATGAAAAACCTACCTGGATAAGAAAAACCCGGCCTGAAAAACAAGAAAAAAAAAAAAAAAAGCAGCCGGGTTTTTCTAGAATTTTCTGAAAAAAAAAAACTATCTGAAAATAACCGAGCTGGATATTTTTCCTTGGGGGAAAATTGTACAAGATGATGAGCTGATTATCAGGGATGTTGGAAAAATTTAATGAGAAAAAAGCTTTTATGAAGATTTTTTTGTAAGAAAAGGGGAAGGTTGTGAAATTAACAACGAAAAAACCATGCCCCATTCATGATTTTGGGTTATCGTTAAAAAAGAAAAACAATGTTTCAAAAATCAAAAACAAAAAAGCATTCGTGGACATCCTTTGTTAAAGAAAAATGTCCTTTAGTTCTTGCAAAGGATGATTTTGCTGTCAAACGCCTTTCCCATTTTCCCAAGTTTCATAAACGGGGAAATTTTTTGTGATTTCTAAAAACAACCCCAAAAAATTCTAACCTACATGTTGGAATGAAGAATTTAGAAAGTTCTGGAAATCGAAGTTGATTGCTTTCAGGCTTGACGGATGGCAAAACGTTGGATCCGCGGTATCAAAAAATAGTTTACTTACCTGTTCAACGTAACTTGACGGCTGGAAAAACCGTTCGGACCCGAACGGTAAAAAAAATATTTCTTACTTCACCTGCTTCCGCAAGGCTCTCATAAGGGCCCAAAGGCAGAGGGGGGCCTAAAAAATAGTAACGGTAGCAATGCTGGCTATTGATGTGTGTGCATTTCCCTTTTGCCGCCCGGGTTTGAGCTGCCTACGCTCCGCCACTTAAAAAGGGCTCCCTTTTTCGGGTGGCCGCGATAGAACGAAAAGTCCTGTGTAAATATTCAAAATTGTAAGTGTTTTTGGGGGGTCCCTCGAATTTACGACTTCAAGGGGAAAACCACAAAAAAAACCCTTTTACATTCCCTGAAAAGCACCCCCCTGTCTATTGTGTGTGTGTTTTTTTGTTTGTTTGTTGTTTTTTTTGTTGTGGGGTTTGGTGTGTGCGGCTTTTGCCCACAAAGCAGTGCAAAAACCGGGTCAAACGATTGGGGTGATTGATCTAGTTAATTAAAACCCCTCCCCTGCCCAGCACGCCCCAAAACATATAATTTTGATTTGACAAAAAAAGGGAAACTAATTTTTAATTTTTTTTTGTTTTTTTTAAATTTGGTTTTAAAAATGAAGTCCAAATTGTACAGACTTATTAATATACTTTCGGTTGGATTGGGAGAGGGGGGTGATAAAGACGTTAAAGAACGGGTTTTAAGTTAAGTACTGATTTTTTTTAATCGCATAACTGCGGGGAAAGGTTTGGAAGTGTCTAAAATACCAGTTTCTTGGGGTCCCAACCCAATTATAAGTTTTTCCCTTTTGGGTTGATAATATGGCTCCGAAGTGCTAATCGACGTTTTCCCACCCTGAAGGAGTAGCTATACTATTTTAATGAAGATGGGGTTTACGATTAGAAAAAGACTATAGTAAAAAAGAATTTAAAATTATTTTTTTATTTATTTAGATTTAAAAAGGCTGCAAACTCGGGAAACTGTTTTAAAAGATTGTAAGAATTTTGACGAAACAATGAAATTTTTAAAAATTGATTTTAGTAAATTTGGGTTTGAAATGATATAGAAAATATAATAAAAACATGTGAACGTTTAAACGAAGAATAAAAGTGAAAAAAATTTTGACGTAGTGTTTCAGAAAAATTAAAATTTTAGCAGGTGTTATTGTGGGGTAACGTGTCTTAAAGTGTTGCGAGGTTGGCGAAGAAAAAAACCCCATTTACTTATTTTTTATTTACATTTTTTTTTTTGGGAAATTTCGTAAATATTGGGGCTTTAAAAATGCGACCAAAGTAAATTCGGGGATAAAAAACTTATACTTTGGAAAAAAAAAATATTTGTATTAAAAAAAAAACAATTAAGCATTTTTAGTAAAGTGAATGAACCTTTAAACCCCCACAAAGTTCAAAAAAGCGTAGCAATGCTTTAAAAACCCCAGAGTCTCTTCGAGGGGCCCCCAGAAAGTGTGTTGGCCGTTTGTTTTGATTATTAACGCCTGTGAATAACAGGGAAAGTCTGGGTTTCAAAAAACGAAGAAGTAATCAGCTATCCGATTTAATTAATGAGTGACTAAAGTTCCACAGTTTAAACCATGCAAGTGAGGAGGCAAAAAGGGCGCGGTTCTGGTGGTCTAAAGGGACAGCCCCTTAAAATAAAATTTGAGCAAAAAAAGTTTATCCTATATTGCAATTCTTACATTTCCTCCCAAAAGAGTTAGAAAAAACGGGCAGTTTTAAACATACATAATTTGACAACATTTTTTTTTTATGGGGTGTTTTTTGGGCGCATTACATCCTGTTAAAAACATGCAAACAGAGTATTAATTATGAAAATAACGAAAGAGTAAATTTTGATAAATAACCTTTTCCCAGTGAGTAAAAAGATATCTCAGTTTGAAAAAAAAAACCCCCCCCCCCAAAACCAATCACTGTAAACGTATACACGGGTCTTTAAAAGCCGACTAGTGCCTCTAAGGGGTTTTTCCCCCAACGCCCCTATTTAGGCGATTATTTGACAAACATGTAGACTTGACCCTTTTGCGATAGTACAAAGAGTCATTATTTAATTAGAACAATAAGCAGTTTAGGGCTTTTACTCAAAGGAAAACTAAAAGAGCTTTGCAGAAGGTTTTTTGGTCAAACCCCAATTGAAGCAGCCCCAGTCATGAACTCATTGAAAAATTTTGGACTGAAAAACCAAAAAACCCCTTACCCAAAACCGGGGGTTAAAAAGGTTATTTTAAAAATTTACACAAAATGCAGATGACCCCCAACGATTTTATGCTGACTTTGAATGCTAGCCGCGTACTAGGCCCACAACAGCCGAAAAAAACAACCTTATTACCCCCCCATCAGATTGTTCTTATGCTTTTTTTGTTAGGTCAGACGGAAACCACGACCCTGAGATTTACAGAGGCCCCCAAACCAGCATAGATTTTAAGCAGTAAAAAAACTTCGAAATCATTACAACAACAAAATCTTTCAGGCATTGTTATGACCCCGAAGCCAAGATCGTTAGATCATTACACCCTGTTGGATTGAAAACAGAGAATTATTAGGCGAACGTAGAGACCACATAATTACGGGAAAGTTAGAGGAGCAGACAAAAAATTTGTAATCTTCAATTAAGTTGACCCAAAGACAGGAAATCCCTATCTTTTTTCATAATTTTCGAGGCTACGTTTTCCATTTCTAATGCAAGCAGTGATTTGAATATAAGGGGGTTTTCCCGATTGCACGTCTTCAAAAAGTAATGCGTTTCTTGTTTTTCCTTTTTGATAGCCCAACATCGAGGGGGAGTTTAGAAAAGTTAGCGGGTTTTACAAGATTTTAAAACACTAAACAATCTTTGCCCCCATCTTTAGGCCAAAAAGGGGGTTATCCTTATAATACAGAACCGGGGGATAGGTTTGACAAAGGTCATTTCCCCCCAAAGGCGTTTCTTTTTAGTTTAGGGGCAAAGACAAACTGAGCTGCTATGAATACGCACAAAAACCCTGGACAGAATTAACGTCAAAAATGGGGATTACACGATCAATTTTTTTGGCAGACGGTGTTTATTGGGACCTTTCAGAATTACAAAACTAATGCATGAAACATTACAGCTTAGATCGTAATTACACCCCTTTCCCCCGGGTCTTTCTTGGGGGCCCCCTTTTTAAAAGTTACAAACTCAAGATCGACTTAATTTCTGATTGCCTACACTTCAGATGATTAAAGCGGTTTAAGGGGGGGGTATTAGCAGGGCCTGATCCTTACTGAAAACCAATAACAAGTTTTAGAGTTTATGAAAAAACAAAATCCAACATTAATGATTTAGACCCAACAATCTTTTGGATGGGCCATGAGTAACCATTTCCCCATGAGAAAATTTTACAATAAAAAAAGGATCATGATTTTAACACTGTATGGGAAATGTTGCACGCTTACGCTGATAACCCCGCAGGAAATCTTGGAATAATTAGTACCCAAAAGAACTAACGATCTCCACAACGATTATCTTGGCCCAAAAAGCAAAGACCCCCGCCCCCAAAAACTTTTTCCCCAATTTTTCGCCACAAAAAAAATAGTCTGTCATTACAATGTTACATTTTTTACCTAAGAACGGATAAAAAGACTCTGTTCATAAAAACTTGTTTTGCCAAAAACCCTTTTTATGAGGCCATACAAAAAAGATATGTTAAAACCCCAAGCCACTGAGCTTAGAAAAAGATTTTTTTAAAAACGTAACAAAGTGTTTTGGAAAATATAAAATCAAAAACAAAAAAGGTAAATTTTTAAAAAAAAAAAAAATTTAATTTTCCCTTAAAAACACAAATTTAAAATTAAAACTTTCATTTTAAAAAAATTTAAAATTTTAAAGGTTTAAAATTTACTATTAATTAAATTATATTTAAAATTTTTTTTTAATTTAAACCCCTTTACCCAAAAAAAATCCTTTAAAACCCTATTTTTTTTTAAGACCCCAACAAAAACTTCATAAATTTAAAAACAAATACTAAAAACAATTAACACTTGATCCCAAAAACCCCCTTTAATTAATTAACAAAAATTTTGGAAAGTAGGAACTTAATGGGACTTTTATAAAAGAATATTTGGTTTGCGGCCCAAATTAAGCGTTGCTACCAACTTTGTAATGAAAAAAAAAGGCAAATAAAAATTTCAAAAAAAAATAACTCCGAAACTAAAAGCTTCTTTAAACAAAGTATTTTATCACCAAATGAAACCCCTTTCCCCCTTTCATCAAAAAAACCAACTCCGTAACAAGAAATCATGTCTTCCCCATCCCCGCCTACTAGCCCTGATTTTTCATTGTTTGGACTTGGGAATTAAAAGATTCCCCCCATAACAAAAACCCTAACAAAATTAATTTTTAAAACTTTTACTTAACTTAGAATTTTTTTTTTTGTCTTTTCTTGTATTTACTTGCCTTATTTAAAAAAAGTATTTCTTAACTAATTAGCTTGTACTTATTTATTCTTAACTTGTACTTTATCAGTTTTAAAAAAATATTCCATAAAAATGGGTCACAGGGGAGGTTTTTTTTTTTTTGCAAAAGTGGTTCTTTTTTTTACTGTGGGGGCTTGCGGCTTTTTTGTGGGATGGTGTTGGGTATTTGTATAAAAACCCCCCCACAACAAACAACACACCCATACATAATAATAATTTTATCGTTTGTTTGTGATTGTTTGTTGTTAATTGGGCCGTTGTTGTCAGGGGCGATGTTGATTACTATCTAATATTTTTGTTTTTTTGTTTGGGTTTGCTTTTTTTCAGTTTTTTCCATTTAGCTAGTTTTCGCCCAGCCTCAAAGCCCAGATTTTTTGTTTTTGTAAAATTACTATTGCGGAACATTCCTTGTAAGTTGTTCGGGCGTCTGCTCTTTCGGGGCTGTCCCGCGGTGTCTTCTTCTCCCGCGCTCATTTTTTTTTTTGCGTTAAATTTAATTGATCAAAATTAATATGATTAAAGAAAAAAATCCCCTGATGAATGGGATAACATCGTCCCAAATTTTAATAAAATTTCACAGCAAGAGTTTCTGTGATTGTTTAAAAACCCGGTCTTTTGATAATCGTATTTAAATTTCTTTTAAAACAACCGGGGGCCATTTACTTACTAAATTGATATAAACTATAATTTTCCCGTCCCCCTGATCTAACCCTTTTTCGACACAGTGTGTTGTCCTAGCGTGTACTTCTCAACGTCTGAAATAGACATTGTGGATCTTTCAATACTTGTTCGTGCCAAATACTGTTTAGTTTTTTCCCCCAAACAGCCCGAGGTAAATCTTTCTTTATGGCAGTGGTCTGCTTTCTCCCCCACTTTAAAATTCGTCCCAATCCATTTTTAAAAACAATAAAAAAAAAAATATAATGCTTTTTAAACCATGAGTTAAAGCTGGTTAATTTTGCAGTGCCTGTTGTTGGGGTTATAGTTTATTTAACCCTTGCAAAATTTTGTTGGGAAAAAACCCCCCCCAAACGGGAAAATAGAAGATTCGCCAAAAATAGTTGCAACTTTTTTTAGCTTTAACAAAAAAAAGATTTTTTGATTAAAAGCACTGACGCTTTCGTTTATGATTTTTTTAATTTTTTTTTTAGTTAATAAAAAATGAGTGAAAAAAAGATTATCAAAGATTTACCACTTGCGAATTAGCGGCCCTTTGTATTGGGTATAGCGGGTCACAAAAAATGTTTAAAATGAAGCCGGCCGACCTAGGGAAAGGGTTTGACATTGGGGTTGTTTTGGTTTAGTTGTAATTTCGGCGGGATTGCTCAAAAGACTTTTTTTTTACACAGGGGGTTATCCCAGAAAATATTAGTTCTAGAAAGATTTAATCTAGAAAATATTTATTGATAAAAAATGGCGGGAGTATTTGATGGAGGAGGAGTATTGTTATGCTTTTGCCTTCTCCGGCAGCAATTTTGTTTAGTAAAATTGCGGTCCCCATGAGAGGAAACGGCATAACAAAGCAAAAGAAAATTTTGCCCAAAGGAAGACCGTTATGAGAAAAACGAATTTCTCCTTTTACTTTTTTAAAAAAAAGTTTGAGAACGGGCATGCAGGCAACATTTACGACATTGATGACGAATGAATGAGTATTACTTATGACAGGAAAAAGTTTCAACTCGCCGCCGCCAGAACTGTTGACTTTTTTGAACCCTCAGAAGAACAGAAAATAGCGAAATGGTTTTATTTTGGGTGCTTGGGAGAAAAATTTTATTCTTTCAGAAAAATCTAAAAAAACAAAAAAATTAAAAATACAGTCCTCTTATGGAAAAACGAGTACAAAATAATTATTTTCCAAAAAAGGGATTGGAAGGGAAAATTTCCATGAAAAATAAGTAAAATGTAGGTGTCTGAACAGATGCGAAAGACGGCTTTTAAAACAGGCAAATTTGGCAAATATATTGCCTGCCCCAAAAAGAAAAATAAGGCCTAATTTGTTAATCGTTTCCAAAAGAACCCCCAGATGGATTTGTTATCTTACAGAAAAATGAAGAAAAAAGTTTTAATATGCTCTGACAGTTTTTTAAAGGTTCAAGTCGCCTGACCTTTAAAGGATAAAATCAACTGCTGTGGTGTGGTTTCAACAAATAAATGCGGGTCCATTAAAGTATCCTAGGATGGGTTTAAGTTGATACGGAAAAGAGTTTTAAAGGGGTCTGTAAACCCCTTTTTTTTAAAACACATGTTACAATTTAAAGAGGGTCCCCGGCCCCCTCGTCACAAGCCCAGTAGAAAAATTTAATAAGAATCTACTGAACCCCGTTTACCTATCATATCACAGAAATTATGGATAAAGAACGCAACACAAAAGGGTTAGGGGAATTGCCCCGTCCGTGTAGAAAAAGAAGAATTAAAGCAAAGGTCTTAAACCAGTGAAAAATCAAATTTAAAAAAATTAGCATTACTGAAGATAGCAGTGATCAAAAATCTTGCCCTTTTGGATAAAAAAAATACTTGTATGTCTGGAGAGGAGAAAGGGGATGTTAAATTAGAGCCAAATTTTATGGAGGTGATGGTATGAATTGAGCGAATTATGAAAAAAACCCCCCCGTATATTATTTAAGAGAACTCTCTTGCTAAAAAGCCTGCCCCTAAAAGATCCTTTTTTCGCGAAGAGTTGCAATTTTTCCCCCCCAAAACGTGAGTTAACAAAAAAAATGTGTTTGCTAAAATTTTTTTTGTGCTTATTTTGGTTTAACTGATTATTTTTTGTTTTTCAAAGTTTGTTTAATTGACAGTGTTACCTGTCGTGAAGTAAAAATCTTTCTCCCCTCCTTTTGAATTCAAATTTTTGCCCCCTTAATTCACCCCAGCTGTAAGCTTTGAAATTCTCGCTGTAATGTTTTATCCCGTAAGATTTGCTTATTCTTATCTTTAAAAGAACAAAAAATTTTTTGAGCTGGGCAACAAAGGGAGTGTGTTTTTTTAATTTTGGAGTTTTTTTTTTTAAACAAACACAAAAATAAACATGGCGCCTAACCCCCAAACAAGGCCCCCCAAAGCTAAAAAGGGGCCCGGCGCTCCAAACCCCGTGGCTAAAAAAAGCAACACCAGACCCCCATTCGCTAGTACAGTGATGGGCCAGAATTAATAAGAAGAGTTTTTAAAGCTTTAGCAAATTTTTTTCTAGTAACCATACAACCAATCGCTTTCTATTTCCTTTTAAGTTCGTTATTTGTTTAACCCAAATGTTGACAGCATTTTTTTTAATAGTTTTTTTTAAGTTAATTTATAAATCTTTTATTAATCCTTTGGCGCACTTCATTAAAGAGTAAAACGCAATAAATTAAATCTTAATGAAATAAAGTCGGTCCGTTTGTTGTCTTTTTCAACTTATAGTAACCCGTCAGAGATAATGGGTGTTTTTTTCATTTCCTTTTTTTTTTAATTGCTACTGAGTTTAAGGGGGCATCCAGTTTTAGCCCTTTATTTGTTACCTCTAATTAAGTTTTTTGGCAAACGTATTCCTCCCGAGATAAAAAACGAAAAAGTCGTTTTCCGGTAGCGCCTGTAGAGTTGGGGAAATTTAACACGGTGTCGCCCCCCCTTCAGCTAAGGACTTCTTTCCTGAGTATATTTAGAACCTGCATAGTTATTTCAATCTGTTTTTTCTGTTGTGTTCCTGAAACAGAGTAAAAAGAAGGTCCTTCATTTAAGCTTTTTTAAAATTGTTGTTTTATCAATATACATGGGCTTCGTGTTCAAACTTTAAAATTCCCGTCAAATTTTGGAAGCAACGCCCAAAAAATTCTTTTTGAAATTTGTATTGTGTTTTCCCAAAAAGTTTGCCCCTTTAAATTCTTTACTTTAGGGGAAAGGGTATTGCTGTTTTTTTTGTCTTTAATTTCTGTTTTTTGTAACCCCCTCATTGTTATTCTCCATCCCCTTTCTGGGATTATTTGATCAAAAAATTGTTCTGTAGGTCTTTTAGCTTATGCATGCATTTAGGAGCTAGTGGCTTTTGATTTGGCCTCGGACTTTTTTTTAATATTAAAATTATAATAAACAAATTGTTTAAAACAAACAATAATAAAAAAAATCTACAATAAAAAAACTATTGAAAATGGGGGGTCGTTGTAAGCATAGTTAGCGTGCTTAGATTTTTCTAATGTTCTTTATTTTTTTTGTTTTTGTCCCTTATTAATAATTTTTTTTAAACATCTTCAAAAAAAATCTTTGTCTTAGTGTTAAATTACACCCTTTTTTAAATGCGACGAAAGTCTTTTAAGACAGCTTGTATTTTTGAGTTAAGGCCCACAGAAAATAAGGGGTGGGGGCCCCTAAAAGGGTAGCTTTGCGAGCTTTTTTTTTTTTAACAATTTCGTTTGCTGAACAGTTCAATAAAAACAGGGTTTTTAGTTCCCCCAAATGTTATGTAAAGTTTTAAACAGTCGCTCAGTTTGCGCTAGGGTCAACTAAAAATTATTATGTTTTGTCCAAAAAACTTCCTTTCCTTGTAAGACTTGTTGTACTTAATGGTTGTGCGAATATAACAATGTGCTGAAAAGAAACTGAAATTTTTTGTAAAAATCAAGTCAAAGAAGTTTTTTCCCCCACCCGGGAATTCCCCCAGAAAAGAGAAAAGTGGGATCTTTGGGCAGAAAATTCAAACTTTACTGTTTTTAAAAGTTTTTTTTTCTTTTGTATTTTTAAAAAGGGTTTTTACCCTTTTTTTTCAATGTTAATGAGCATCACAAACCCTAAAAACACATTTTTTTTGGGCGTTTTTGTTGCTTTCTTGGAATATTTATTTTTATTCTTTGCCTATCCTTTTTCCACTTCCAACAATTGTTGTCAAAAGTGGGTCTAAAACCAGCCCCGCCCATATTTGGTTTTAAAAAAGTCTCCCCAGTTTACATCATAAAGGGGAAGTTTTTTTTCATCAGATCAACTGAGGATCTCTTTCCTACCTCCAGCGAACAATTCTTATTTCATCAAAATGTTTTTGAGGTAAAAGTCCCCCCCCCGAATACAACTGATCGACTTGCCCTTATTGCACAGTCACCTTTTCAATTTTTGGATTATAAAAAAACTTTATTCTTTGAAAAGGAGTTTTCCTTAGTAAATAAGAAAAATTCCTCTTAAAAATTTGAGATGTTTTGTGTAGTTCAAAAAGTGTCTCGCTTGTTTCTATTTCGTAATGGGTGATAACGTTTTCATATAAAAACCGTTTTATTTTTCGGGTTAAAATTGTTCGGCCCGTTCAGGGTTAGTAACAACATCAAAATAAGAAGATTTTCGTGCTGTGTATTTAGCTTAGGATTTCAACAGAACGACAGATCGCTGGATTAATGTCAGATATAATAAGTTTTTCTTTTAGTGACCTTGGTAATATGGCATATGCGTCTTTAACAGCTCAAAAAACTAGAGGGATGGAATTGTTGCCAAATGCTTTGCTATGCCCCCTCTTTAAAAAATCTTTGATCCCCGCTCAACCCGTGCTTTAGACCGTTTGTGTCTTGTATCCGTAGACTTTCTTTTTTTTCTTTTTTTTGGCAGCCCTAGATCAAATGAGGGAAAAATGTCTGCCCCGTTTTGTACAAGATTCTTACCCCCCTTTTTTGCTTTTGTTTAAAAGATACCCCCCTAAATTTCAACAAAGTAACATAGGATCTGTCGATTTAATACATTTGAATGATAGTTTGATGCTGGCATTTTTAACATCGGCCCCAAGACAGGGAACTTAATATTAAAGTTTGTTCAGGTGAATGTTGATGGGTATTTACACAATTACAGTCGCCTTTTACCCTTTTTCGCCCTGGGGTCCCCTTTTTTTGTTGGATCTAGGTCACAAAAAAGTAGAGTTCATTTTTTTAAAAAAAAAGAATATAAATAAAAAATGGGCTGAAGATTTGAGCAATTTACCCGTTGAAGAAGAAAAGAAGATGAAGAATAGGCCCCCCATTTCAAGAAAGCTTGAAGGGGGGGCAGAGGTCAAGGGTAGGGTTTTAAACCCAAAAACTTGAGAAAATTGAATATTATATATCATATGGGGGAGAGCAAGGGCATAGGGGTTTTGTTTTTTAACAGTGAAAATAATCATTTTTTGAAAAACGGAAAAAAAAAGAGTGTGCGGGTTACTGCAAAGCCGGGGCCCCAAACCGTTTTTAAACGGGGCCCCAAATTTTAGAGATTCCCCGTTGTTGCCAAAGGATTAAACTTTTTTGAGATTTAAGGCCCGAAGTGTTTGTTTTTACAAAACTTGGAGCGGAAGTTGCCAACACGAACTGAAATAGAAATGTCATCTTTTCGGGATTTAGGTCCAAGAACATATGAAGCAATAGCAGAAATTGAAACGGTTTAAGTGAGGAGACAGTTAGAAAAACATTAGAAACATTTAATGATCCTCCATTGTCTGAGTCTAAAATGAAGGATCTTAAGCTCAAAATCGCTAGTCTTAATCGCGAACTTGCAGGTTAAAGGGCTGCTTTTACGACATAAGAGAACAACTAATGCTCAGCACAGCAAAACTTAGTAGGCTAGAGAGAGAGATAGAAGAAGAAAAAAATAAGCTGGTTGATAACAATTTAGAGCAAGAAGAAAGGTTAGAATACAGCAGAAAATACAGGAGTTTAATGGATGAAAGGGGAGAGCAGTTAAAAGAAATTTCTATTCTCAGAGGGAAATCTAGAATCACAAACAACCAGATTCAAAGAAGTTATAAAGAAAATACTTCATGAAAACACTACGTTGGCAGAAAGAATAAGGATTCTGTTCAGAGAAGAGGGGATTACAGTAGTTAGCATATTAACGGCTGTTGGGTTTGCTATCTCTACACTTGTTTATGCTTTAACAGGCGGTGCACCAACAGGGCCAGTAGCACCTCCAACACCTCAGCCTGGTAAAAGTTGGATTAGAAAACAATTACACCACCTAACAAACTTATTAAAGAAGTTTAGCTGCCAAAGCGCTTGATGCTCTGCCCGGCATAATAGGTAGTGTTGTTAGTTGGGTTTTGTCTACTATAGGTAAAGTTGCTGGTTATATGGCTGACCATCTGTGGACGTTAGGAGTGCTAGCTGCTGGATTAATTTTTAGTGAAATAAAGTATGGCTAATCCAGTAAAAGTTAAAAATACAACAAGGGCCGTCTTTTCGCTAGTGTGACTGTCAGTGTGAGGTAGATTAACAGGTGGCGAGCTATCTGGGCTGCTTTCTGGCTGTGGGGCGCTTATAACTGGTGGTGGGTCGCTTTCTGGTTCTTCAGGACTAGGTACTTTCTTTAAAATGGATGGAGCGGGCCTTGTGTTTAAGCCTTGATTGTGCCCTAAGTTTTGGGCGTCTCCAGCTATGAGGATTTCATTATTATAATTCTGTATCATGCCAATCTGTAGTCTAAGGTCAGAGGGTAGCATGTATAATCCATGGCCTACAACAAAGTCAACCTTTGACCTAGCATGTGCAAGAAGGTCTTGATACCTTTGTATGCTTGCAGGCAAATCAACAGCTGAGTTAATAGCATCTTCTAAATTGACTAGAAATGTTTTCTAGCATCAAACCCTGTAGATTGATCTAGTATGCTAGACTTGGTCTGGCTTGTGCTCCTAATAGACACCAAACATATGTCTGTATGGAGTCATTAAGTCTTTGCACTCCTGGCATTGTTAGGCCTTTACTTTCATCTAAGATAATGTTGCCCAAGCATTAGGATGTTTTTGTTCTATTGACATCAATCGAACTTGTTTGTCTGGTTGAAAAGAAGTGTGGCCCGGGCAGTAGTCATAATTATATTCTCTACGTTCGCCCCACAATACAATGTACCCATCCCATGATTGCGGTTTAACTTTTGTCTAAAATCAGTTGAAGGATTAATGTTAAATTCGTTGCAGATTCTTTCATATGCATTATTGTCCATTGGACTGTTGAATGGGTTTAAACGCGCTGTCGCTTGGGAGGACTACTTGTAGTTCAGTTAGTATTCGCCTGTACTGGTAATAAACATGAAAGTTATATACTGACCTTACTAAAAGATTAGGGTGGTTTAAATGGTTTGCATATGAAACACCGCAGCCTGTGGTTGCGCAGTAAACAGCAAAATTTAACTGATTCTGGTAAAACGCCATAGGGTGGGATGACCATGCTGATGGCACTCTGTCACTCTTTATTGGTGGATTTAAATATTTAGTTAGTGGGTTTACAAGCCTGACTTGGGAGCCATTATATTCATCTACTGCAATGGTTAGATTGCTGAAGTCTAAAGATTTAGGATTATAAAACGCCCCTACATTGTAAGCGACACTTTCGTTATATTTAAAAGGTTCCATTTTTTAAATTAGTTTTTTTAAATAGTTATAAAAAGGATGTACATCTATATAACCAAGCAAAACGAGCGTGTGTTCTTAACATACCCAATTGTCAATTGGCGCGGGAGTTTGTAGGATTGCCCTTAAAGAAATTGGTTTTAAAGTTAAGTGGGTTAACATATCTGAAGGGGCCCAAATAACTGGATCAATATTAGTAGCGAACAGGCGGTCAAGCAAGTCATGTAAAAATACCAGAAGGTTATTACAACTTTTGTTCTTTAAAAGAAGTACTTAGCGAATTTGGCATATTGCTAACAATCAACGAGGCAAACCTTAGAATTACTATAAATTTCCCACTAGAAGAAAGAAGAGAGTACACTTTCCTAAAGGTCTGGCTAAAATCTTGGGCTTCCACAATAGTGACAGAGCTTATAGATTTTAGTACAAGAGAAGGTATATATCAATTTGAAGGTAATAAACCTTCTGATTTTCTCGTGAACCCAATTTTGTATGTCCATTTACAACAGTTAAAAACAGATACTAATTTGTTTAATGGCTATCCGTCTACAGTTTCTACGAGCACTTCCGTCAATTAAGGCAGGGTTTTGCGATTATCAGTTATATAGGTTTGACGGAAACAGTGAATTTAAGGAATTAATTGAGGGTTCTTTAAATTCATTGATGTAAAAATAACTAATCAAGATGGAAAGCCAGTTAGTTGTTCTGATTTGTTAATAGTGCTGGAAGTAGAAGATAATATTAGAAAAGTAGCAAGGGCTCAGTCCCGTGGACGTTAATAGCATTGGAAGTAGACAGACGTACTAATTTTTTTGCCTTGGGGAGAATGTAAATATCTTCGTTCACGATCACCCTATCTTATCTAGCACGTACTAATTACGTCAATTTTAGAGGTTTTGAGGCGTTAATTTGTTTAGAAAACAGGTGTTAATTTTGGTTAAAGTGACATGTGATGGGCGTGATTTGTATGTGAAAAGGGAGGTTTTCGTGCAGAATCACATGGGTGGTCTTGAACCCGTATATTTACATTCTCTGCAGCGCTAAATTAGCCTACACTGAACATCAGTCATTTCACTCAGTTCACTGTATGCAGCGCTTAATTACCCTGTACTGAACAGCAGTCATTTATACTGAGTTGACGGTTTGCAGCGCTAAATTACCCTACACTGAACACCAGTCATTTACACTCACTTCACGGTTTCCAGCGCTAAATTACCCCTACACTGTAAACCAGTCACTTAAAACTGAGTTCCCAATTTGCAACGCTAAATTACCCTGCTCCTGTACACACCGGTCAATTACACTGAGTTCACGGTTTGCAGCGCTAAATTACCCTGCACTGAACACCAGTTATTTACACTCACTTCACGGTTTGCAGCGCTAAATTACCCTGCACTGAACACCAGTTATTTACACTCACTTCACGGTTTGCAGCGCTAAATTACCCTGCACTGAACACCAGTCATTTACACTGAGTTGACGGTTTGCAGCGCTAAATTACCCTACACTGAACACCAGTCATTTACACTGAGTTGACGGTTTGCAGCGCTAAATTACCCTGCACTGAACACCAGTTATTTACACTCACTTCACGGTTTGCAGCGCTAAATTACCCTTCACTGAACACCGTCATTGACACTGAGTTGACGGTTTGCAGCGCTAAATTACTCTACACTCAACACCAGTCATTTACACTGAGTTGACGGTTTGCAGCGCTGAATTACTCTACACTCAACACCAGTCATTTACCACTGGGTTCACGATTTGCATCGCTAAATTACCCTATACTGAACACTAGTCATTTACCACTGGCTTCCGATTTGCAGCGCTAAATTCCCTACGCTTAATGCCAGTCATTTACCACTGGGTTCACGATTTGCAGCGCTAAATGAGCCTATACTGAGCACCAGTCATTTACACTGAGTTCGTTCACGGTTTCCAGCGCTAAATTACCCTACACTGTAAACCAGTCACTTAAAACTGAGTTCCCAATTTGCAACGCTAAATTACCCTGCTCCTGTACACCGGTCAATTACACTGAGTTCACGGTTTGCAGCGCTAAATTACCCTGCACTGAACACCAGTTATTTACACTCACTTCACGGTTTGCAGCGCTAAATTACCCTGCACTGAACACCAGTTATTTACACTCACTTCACGGTTTGCAGCACTAAATTACCCTGCACTGAACACCAGTCATTTACACTGAGTTGACGGTTTGCAGCGCTAAATTACCCTACACTGAACACCAGTCATTTACACTGAGTTGACGGTTTGCAGCGCTAAATTACTCTACACTCAACACCAGTCATTTACACTGAGTTGACGGTTTGCAGCGCTAAATTACTCTACACTCAACACTAGTCATTTACCACTGGGTTCACGATTTGCAGCGCTAAATTCCCTACGCTTAACACCAGTCATTTACCACTGGGTTCACGATTTGCATCGCTAAATTACCCTATACTGAACACTAGTCATTTACCACTGGCTTCCGATTGCAGCGCTAAATTCCCTACGCTTAACGCCAGTCATTTACCACTGGTTCACGATTTGCAGCGCTAAATGAGCCTATACTGAGCACCAGTCATTTACACTGAGTTCGTTCACGGTTTCCAGCAGAGAACAGTAAAAGGCGGGGTCTAGCTCAACCGCCCTCAACCAGATTCGGGCGGTTGACTCTAGACCCCGCCTTTTTCTGTTCTCTGATAATCCATCACACATTCTCTTTCAATAACCAAAAAAATAACGATTATCTACAAACAAACATACTGTGTAGGTTACGTTTTCAATACTATTTACTAAACTTTTCAGATTTTAGTTTTTGCTTAATCCTGTGTTTTCCTGATCATTTTCAATAACATCATTTTCCGCATACATTCATCAAATGCGTCTCTGTCTTTCATGTGAAACAAAACTACAGTCTTTAACTGTTCTCTAAAGTCTTTTAAAACGGAGTTATATTTTCTGACATAAAATCCACACACTTATCCCAGCATGTCTTCCACTGAAAGCCAGTTTTGACAAAGTGTTTCTCTTTTTAACTATGTCTCTTTCTGCTGAACAGTCATCTATAATAAATAGTGTCTGCGTTCCCTCAAACAATTTATAAAAGCGTTCTAAAACACTCACTCAGTTTATTGCTGGGATCAATCAAATATATGTCATCATCCGCCCATATAAACCTTCTATCATTATATGCTTTGTTCCATTTAAGTGTTGGCAGAAAATTACTATATGATCAAAATTATAACGATAAACTGTTTGTAATAGTCGAGGATAACTATTGTTTTTCCGCAACCAGTCTGTCCACAATCAATGAACAATGAGGGGATTTTATCATAAAGTTTAACATCGGCATTGACACCAAAGTTGTCTGCTCCATAGTTTTATAACATAATTAATCTAATCCAGTTATTATTTTTATCATACTCTCCGTCAAAACTTGTTCAGTATAATAAAACCCTATGAGGCCTAAATGTGTAAGATTAATCCAATTTAGTTCTGTAAGATTGTTTCTATTTAAGCTAATATTGAATTTTGTTGCTTGTTGTTATGACCTTAATATCCTCGCCATTGTGAAACGACGATGGTAACTTTAAGACGGTTAACGTCTAAGTTTTGCCAGCTAATATTAATTCCTTTCATAAGTATGTCACTGACGCCCACAGCTCCATTCCTCTCCACATCTTTTAAGACAGAAATTTCAAATATCATTGTGAACGTGTCTCCTAATTTCCTGTGTGGAAAGAACTGTAATTTTGTAGAAGCTTCCTTTAAAACCGTTTCTCTTCTGTGGAGGATGTACTGTTTATTCCCATACGGCGTTATTTCAATCTCTTTCCGACTATTGTCCTCTGGCATAAGACTTACATGTAAAGGGCCAGAGTTGAATGCTTTTCTGAAACTTTTTTGACGGCTAAAAATGTAAATGGGCTTATGAATTCAAATTTTATGTCCCATTCTAAATATGGTTCTAAGTGCCATTTGCTGTCAGGTTTTCGAACTATTTTATATTCATACTGGCCAACATTATTTGCTTCTAGATTGCGTAGTTGTTCTAGTTTAGGAAACTTTTTGTTGTCGCCAACCTCTTTGCGTTTATAATCACCATCTTTAGTGCACTCAAAACCATACAAAGCGTCTATCTCACCGTTCTGTTCAAAGTCCGCAACGTCTGCAAGGTCTTTTAATTCTAAAGTTATACACCTCACAGGCGCTAATGTAGCTCCTGATTCTTCTGGACCGTGCGACATTATTTTTTAGTAACGTATTATTTTATTTCTAAAACAATGTGTAGGTTATCACATTTTACGACTTTCCCTGTTTTGTCTGTGATTTTTATATGAAATGATCCGACCTTTCCGCAAGCTAATCTTTTAAACTGTAAATTAGGGAATTGTATAATTTCATAATCGCAATATGCAGCTTTCCCTGATGGAAGAGCTCTTAAAACAATTGAGGGCCTTCCATCATATAAGTTTTCATCAGTGCTCAGCTCAGCCAAATGAACATAGAGTAATGAATGTAATGCAAGATCGAGTGGATTTTTCCCTCATAAGTAGTTTTGTTTGGTGTAACTCTAAAACTATGAATGTCTTGATTGGCTGTTGTAAAGCCTAACATTTTAGCTAGCTCTTTATCAAAATAGTAACCTACTTCTTCTTCAGGCTTGAATGTTAACATTGTTTTTAGATTTGCATTGTTAAGTTTGAGAGTAATGTCTAAGTTACTCATTGCTTCTTTTAACGAGCAAAACCCGTAATAACCATCAGGTATTGTTAACTGGCTAACTTTGTCTCCCGATTTGTTAACTTTTAGAATCTTATTATTCTTCTTGGATTCAGTTATATTAAACCATACGACTTTGTAGAATATTTCATGGAGTCAACCCTTTGGGTTCCGCATTCATTATCAATAGCATACTCTAAAACGAAGGGCTGTCTTGAGTTGTTATTGTTACAAACATTTTTTAAAACAAATTAAAAATGAGTGCATTCAAATATACTGATGCAAAATATTCTGTTGGGCCGCACTACAATCTTAAAAATATAACAACTGACTCCCTTGTCATTTCTGTGGCCCAGACTGACGCCTTTCAAGTAAAGGTGAGTACGCCATTAAACAGATATCTTAACCCTCCTGTTAAAAAAGACTACATCGCGAAAGTGTGGTTCAGTCATCCGATGCAGTTTTATCAGAACCAGTTAAACTTTGCTGTGTTTTGTGCATCAACTGGATGTGGAGTATCGTATGCTGATCATTTAAATCATCCTGATCCTTTGGTGAGGTCAGTGTATAGATTTCATTTTTATTACACCTTCAGACGTATTTTGACTGAACTGCAAGCACCATTACCAAATGACAAACCGTTTAATCCATTCAGCAACAGAATAGACATGAAGGCTTTTGAAAGGATCTGTAACGAATTCAATATTGATGTTAAGACAGACTTTAGACAAAAGTTGGACCGCAATCATGGCTTAGGCACCCCTTATTTTTGGGGCGTGCACAGAAAGTATAACTATGACTGGAATCCTCCTTATACATCTTTCTCTTCAGGCACAGGTGTTCATCGTGGGTCCACAGAGCAAGAGCATAAAACAGCGTGGACAACATTTATTTTAGACACTTCTAAGGGCCTAACTAGAGCGGGAATAGAACGAATAAACGACTCTATTCGTACTTACGTTTGGTGTTTGCTAGGTTCGCAAGCACAGCAAGATCGAGCATAACTGATCCTTCTACTGGCTTTGATGCGCAAAAACAGTACTTAGCAAATTTAGAGGACGCCATTAATTCTACAGTTGATTTGCCTTCGAGTATTAAAAGGTACCAAAATGTTTTACAATTCGCAAGATCGAAAGTAGACTTTGCTGTTGGCACTGGTTTATACATGCTACCTTCTGACCTCAGACTCCAGTAGGAACGATAATAAACTACAACAATGAAATTCTTGTTGCAGGAAATGAACAGAAGTTGGACAAAACGACATAAATTCTGAGCCAGTAATATTACAAACAATAAACAAACAAGCCGACCCCCCAAGAATAAGTCATCCAATCCCAAGGCCCAAAGCCCAAAGGCCATTGAAGACGCGGACGAAAAAAATAATGACCATGAATATGAAAAGACGGCGCTTGTTATTGGATTAACTGGCCTAGGATTACTCCTTCTTCATCTTACTAAAAAGTAACCCAACTATTAAGAGAACTAATGTCCATAAGTGCTCAGCCATAAAGCCAACTACTTTGCTTGCAGTAGACAAAAGCCAGCTAACGACACTCCCTAATATACTAGTAAAGAGTCTATAGCTTTACTGGCTAATTTTTTTAATAACCCGCAAGATGGTCAAGTTGTTTTTTTACCCCATGATTTATCAGTGGAGGGGATGGTGGTGGATGCACTGGCCCTTGACCACCGCCGCCTGTAATAGCCAACACCAGTGTACTTATTGCAAAACCTAAGGCAGTTATAACGATCGCTAATGTGACACCTTGTTCTCTAAACAGTGTTCTTATTCGTTCTGCTAGTGTTGTGTCTTCATATAAAATTCTTTGGATAGTTTCTCTTATTCTGTTCACTTGAGTTCGTAATTGTTTTTGGATTTGGATTGATTTAATTTAGAGTCTGTTCACAACGATGGTGATATTAGACTTAAAAAAAAAAAAAAAATAAAAAAATAAATAAATAAATAAAAACCCACCTTATATACATGTGTGTTTGTGTGTAAGTGCGTTATATGAGAGTGTGTGAGCGCGAGTGTGCGTGTGCGTGCGTGCATGCATGCGCGCACCCGTGTGTATGTGAGAGTGAGAGTGAGAGAGAGAGAGACACAAATACATGAAAGTTTGCCTATTAACGACCAACAATAATTATAAACTGATAAATCAATTACAGCAAATGAATAATAACAGAACTCGATATAGCCTTTGCTATATCAATCATTTTGGGGCTGTAAAGAATTTCATGTAAAGCCCCTAATGAAGCAATATCTATCTTTAGAATATTATATAAAGATGTTAGAACTGGACATTCAAAAAGAATATGTTGAATAGATAATGGGAGACCACAAGCGCAATCTACATCCTTAAAAATTTGGTTTTCCACGAGTTTAAACGCATTTTATAAATTATACTGGACAACGATCTTTGACATAATAACGCTTTCCTTTTTGCAGGAAGTTTTTCATTGTTCATACAATTTTCTAATAGAGAACTGATTTCATGTTTATCCAATTTTAATTTACTATCTGGATTTTTTCTAAGAGCACCCTCTTTTGCTAATTTATCAGCTATTTCATTTCCATAGATACCACAATGGGATGGGATCCAGCAAAACTCTACAAAAGTTCCTTTCGTAATTGTTCTCGGTTAGTAGACAACACTTCTAGTCTTGCTGATC
>JAFLJL010001717.1:0-22500 GCA_018398815.1 Conus ventricosus | reverse complement strand
TCCAGATGGACAGGGTGAGGAGGGAGAGGCAGGGGGAGGGATAAGTTGTCAAAACTTGTGATGTTTAGTTTTGCTTTTTTTTCTCTATATATATATTTTCTACCTTCATTGAAACATACTCTACTTTCCCCAGAAGGTTAAGATTCTTTGTTAACAATCTAACCGCTTTTCTTTGTGTACAATCAGATTTTGCCAGTTTGCAATTCTATCTGTCAAGATGTTTAACTGACTGATAATCTTTGATCAGAAAAAAACCCAATATGCCTGTACTAGGTAAAAACTGTGAAGTTGATTTATAAATATGGTGATTGTCGGAATGCTTTGAAGTGTATGACTTTAAGTCTATAGCACATGTGCACTTGGGCAAAGTGTATTCCAAGTTAATGTAATTTAATTCATAAGAAACATTGGAGTCATTGACTGAAATTGTTTAACATTGTATTACTGTCTCCCACCCTTTTGTAAACTCCACTCAACCCCTAAACAAAAGTGGAGATTGATGATTATAGTAGAAACTCTACACTAGAGTAATCCTTTGGTGGCTGAGTTCTCACACCTCTTCTGAAAGGTAGTGGAGAGCAAATATGTGAACTCGACAAGCAGACTTTCAGCAAGTAACTACAGACCAGGTTCTCTTTATCGCAGACCTGGGACGGTGGCTACGCTACATACTGTGGCTATGCTACATACTGTGGCTATGCTACATACTGTGGCTATGCTACATACTGTGGCTATGCTACATACCATGGCTATGCTACATACTGTGGCTACGCTACATACTGTGGCTATGCTACATACTGTGGCTATGCTACATACTGTGGCTATGCTACATACCGTGGCTACGCTACATACTGTGGCTATGCTACATACTGTGGCTATGCTACACATACCTGGGCAAGACAGGTGGTGAAGACACACCACAGTCCAGCACTACAGCAAACCGGTCTACACAGCAGGATCAGTCACCAGCCACAAGAGAGAGACCAATTATCCTCTCCGACTTTAGTCAGTCCTGTTATATTCCAAGTGGACTTAAATCCAACTCAATTCGTTCAGAACTTGCCCTCTCTTAATGATGAAACAGTGAGAACCAAAAATCAGCCTATAGGACACACCGGTCCATTGTGACTAACTTCAACTACTCTTCCGGGTGTAAGCAATTGAAGCTGATGTGTCAAAGTGCTAAAAAAAAATGGACATGTCTATTGTAAACTAGCTTTAACTACTTAACCGTGTGTAAGCAAGTAAAGTTGACGTGTGAAAGTGCGCTTAACGTGTGTCAGTTCTTTGTTGTTCATTTCAGTGTTGAATGTTTGAACATCTTTCTAATTCTGTCTCTCAGAGCTACAAGCACTTTTAAGAGTACAAGCCTTAGGAAACCTATCCCTGAGCCACTATTGAGTAGTTTAACAGTCCCGGGAAAAATGAAAATTTCTTTCGATATCTAGTACGTCGTTGTACCGGAAAGTTGCTCCTTCCACCACTAGTTAGAGAGAGGGCGATGGTGCAAATTTAACATAATGCTGAAAGAGAAAATATTTTAAGTCCTTCCCCTAGAGGACACACCGACCCACCCCCAACTCTTGTCACACTAACCAGCATAAGATGCTTTTGATCCTGTTTTTTGATATTTTCATTGGTCGTTAGATTAGTCTAGAAAAGCTGCCACTCCTAGGTGGTCAGATTTAAGTATACGCTCGTGTGACTCATTCGATTAGAAAAGTTGCCACTTCTTAAGTTGTCAGATTTAAGTACACCATCACTCGTGGGACTCATTCGATTAGAAAAGCTGCCACTTCTTAAGTTGTCAGATTTAAGTACACCATCACTCGTGTGACTCATCGATTAGAAAAGCTGCCACTTCTTAAGTTGTCAGATTTGTGTCTATCACTCGTGTGACTTTCATCTTATTTAATCGATTGATTTTTCCAGATACTTTACCTGTATCAGATTTCAATACCTGTTCACACATGCTATTGGTTATGCGAAACATGCATGTTGGGCTTTCAATCTATGTGCGTTTGCTCGAGTTAGCTTTTTCAGCATAGAAATGTTGAAATCTGGCATTTTTGTGGATCAAAATGTCACTAGTGTTACGGTTGTCACCTGTGTTACCAAATGTCACTGGTGTTACTACTTGTTACTAATCTTTATCAATGATACTTTTGGTCAGATTTAAGTATACACTCGTGTGACTCGTTCGATTAGAAAAGCTGCCACTTCTTAAGTTGTCAGATTAAGTTCCCAGAAACGTTTTCAAACTTGTCTGCGGTGAAATGAAATGAAATAAAACAAATAAATGAAGGCATGAATATTATGCATATTACCATTTGCTCAGGTACAGTGATTTCCAGTCGTTCCTTTGCTTTGAAAGATTAAAAAAAACTTCTTTTTTAAATAGGACACTCCTAGCTGTATATTTTCTTTAGTTGTCTAGCTGCTTGTTTCCTGTAGTAAATAAAAATACATGCTGCATTCTTCAGTTCAAACACAAATTTATATTGTGTACTTATTCTCGAGTAGTGAGGAGAAAAATGATAACGCGAGTGACATTTAGTACTGAATATTTATCAATATTTATTTTTCTTGTACGTTTTATCTGTCCGTAGTTTGGAACCTCTTTAGATTATAACGCCTCAGCATATGATAATGGCACAGCGAAATACAAAACAAAAAAAAGCGTTTTAGCTTAAGTTATATTGGAGCTTTTATTCATGTCAAACATCGTACACTTTGTTCTAAATGACCCAGACATGCACAGTCGTTTCAAAGGGATGAATTGAAACTCCAAAGAGTATTGCATTTCACGTTTTCGCGAAATTATAGCGTCAATGACATACTAGAATGGCTCGTCCTATGTTGTTTGTCCTTCGCCGGCGATGATGACCGCGACTTTAGCTATCACTGGCTGGCAGAGTGTGTACGAAGGTGGCTGATTTTCAAGATATATTACCTGTCCATACTTGCTACTGGTTATGCAGAACACGGATGCTGGGCTTTCAGTCTATGTTTTGTGTCAGTACCAAGGAAAACGACGCCAACAATGCTGAGCGCAAGGCAAAAGTTCCAAACCTTACGTTGCTTGATCACCCTGGTTCGTACCGTCATTGTTTTGACAAAGATCATGCATAAAAAAAAAATTCGCCTTGTTTAGTAGGAGCGTAATAAAATACATTTCTTTGACACCTGGCGACACTGAATCACATCTTTCTCCGATTTGCACAGAGGCAGTATACTCAGGCAGTGTTATACTCACCAACCAGTGAGAAAGAAGACAGGCAAAGAACTTCATTCTGAAAGAACAACCGTTCACGGCCCGCGCACGTCAAGTTGTGGAAAACTGTGGCAGAACTGAGAGAGACGACGATGAAGAAACCGACGGGGCTTGGGTTTATGTAGGCTGATCGCTGCTGCGTCTCGCTGTTTGCCATTGAGCAACGGCTGAAATTTTCAGTTTACACATGCGTAATTAGTCCGCCTCCGGTTCCCGGCTATAACGGTGCGGCGTAACAATGGTTATACCCCTCAAAAACAAGATCTTATCCCTGGGATATTATTTGATTGGATGATTCCATTAATTTTGTTGCTTTTCGACTTCAGATCAACTTGCAGATCAGGTCTTGGTGTTATGTAGATGTGTAGATCAATCTGGTGGTGACTGTAAGTTGGGCATGATTAGGCTTCTGAGTGATACAAAAGTCGAATAGGTTGGCTAAATTCCATAGAAATCCTCTGGCACCGATTCACTTGACAGCAAACTTTGATGGTCTTTCAGCTGTAAGAAGCAATGAAAACTGATGTAACTGACTGTCAATAGTTAAGATAAGATAATGTTGCTTATAGCCCAGCCGACCGCAAAGGGCCATATCAGGGCTGTCACCACGTTAAAATCAACTCACCAGTCATATTAAAAAAAAAAAAAAAAAAAAACTTTTCATTCATCTCGTTAAATGACATCATCCATAAACGCACCAGAAACTTTGTTAAAAAACTATCTTCCTAAAATCTTAAATCAGATGAAAAAATGTTTAATCCTCTCTCAAAACCCAAGGATCACATACTCGGCGGGGATACATCCCTGAACAGGATCTTCATGATGGAGCTCCCTGTAAAATTATGTTCCTCACATCGTGCAAGTCCCACACTCTAAAAGAACATGGTTTCCATTGTGAGTGGCACATGACATGGAATGCACCACGGAGCTTCTTCCGATCTTTTAAAGTTAAGCATTGGTATAAAAAAACGAATGGCCGGTGTGCAGCCGGCACAGAACCGTTTCCTCTTTACGACCTCGCCGACGTGGAATGGGAGGAAGCCTTAAGTTTGACGGATCTGAAAGAGTAGGTTACTCGTCTGGTGGTTTCCACTCCTCCTGCCAGAGGTCTTCTCACAATAATCGATAATTTTGGTTTCGCATTCTGAGCAGGGATATCAGTGTTGGGACAGTTTCTCTCGGTTGTTGGCGTTCTGGGCTAAAACGAGCAACCATTCCGTTCCCGCCGATGCCAACATGACCAGGAACCCAAGCAAGAGTAAGTATGTAAACCGACCGCCATCACTGGCTAAAAGTTAAAAAAAAAAGTAAACAGTTCATGATGCTGAAGGTTGCTGCCAGCTATGCCTCCAAAGCTGACAGCGACATCCGACAGAAACCGGAAAGGTCCCTCTTTGAAGAATGTGAGATTATCCTCAAAAGCCAGTACCAGAGCAGTAAATCCGCAGAATAAACAGCAGCATCTGAATGGATAATGTTCCAACCGTATCTGAGAAGGAGCCCCAGGGCAGTATGCTGCACAGGCTACTCCATCTTCAGACTATGGAACCGGTCAGGATTAAAACTTTTTTGACAGGATGGAAATTTCGACCAGAGGTCAGCATACAATGCCTTGTACGCCAGAAGGCTGGTAGACTCTTGCGAAACTGCAAGATCAAAACGATTTCTGTGTGAAAAGGTCCACGGAGGTGATCCGGAAACTGGAAAAATCGGACACAACTCCTAGGACTAGACCAGCATTCCGCACGGAGAGCCTCATACGAAGACCAAACTGCGGAATACATTTCGGGTGTTTTCAAACTTACTTTGGAAGCGTGTAGGGTCAAAAACACAGTCATATGCAGGATTCTGCGGTTCTGAGAACCAGAGGCTATAATAATTCAAAGACAGTTACAGCCTGCGGTTGGACAGTGAAGGTTCACCTGCCTCTGCGTACAGGCTGTACACAGGGGGTGGTGGCGGAACGCTCCAAGACAGAGACGCCGCCCTGATGGTGGATAGGGTCCTAATAGTTTGAGGTAATAGGGTCAAGCGGAGCCGTAGACAAGCTACACAACCGAATCCAGTTTGGAACGGACCAGGGCTCTGTAGAGTGCAGCAAAGTATCTATCCGCGCCCCAGTCCGGTGTGCGCTACGACCCCGCAGAATATTCAGAGCCTTTCCTGGCTAGAAGATTTTTGAGGTTTTATTAATGTGCGAGAAAGTTGAGTTATTTGACAAAAATAACTCCCAGGAATTTGGCTTCATTTACAACTTAATAGTGGACCTTGTCCAGACGAAATTCAGGGAACATCAAAGAATTGACGAAAATGTGGAAATGACTTGGGGGACGGAGTTTTGGTACGGGAGAAGGTAACCGCTTTCCTCAGGCCCACTGTGTGGATTCTGGATGACACAAATTGGGAGTCGACGCTGTACGCTGGCGTAAGAAGCTCCAATGCATACAGCGGCCGAAGTCCGACAACAAACATAGAGGCTTCAGTGCACTGGCTTACCCGGATTGGCCAATGTCATTGATTTAATGCTGAAAAAGGGCAGGCGAAAGATGCTCAGCACCCCTCGACCCCCAGAGAACAAACGCCAACTCCTGCCCATGGTGACGAGAGGTGTGGAGCAACACGCCCCTGGAACTGTCGATCGGGCTAAAAATGTTCTGAATGAACAGAGGCAGGTGGACCCCGAAAACCAAGTCTGAGCAGGACCATAAGGATTCCTGGCTTTCCACGTGGTGTCGTACGCCTAATTCGAGGTCGAAAAAGATAGCAACCACATGCTGCTGTTAATAAGGCGTTGCGGATGGTGGTTTTCCAGGCGGATTAAGATGGTCAAACCGTCGAGTGGTACTATATGGGGCCCGGAAACCGCACTGTTCACTGCCCAAATGACCATCGGTTTCCAGCTCCAACATCAGAACGGGAGTTTGACCATCTATTCCATCACTTACAGAGGCAGCTGGTCAGGGAGCGATTGGGCGATAGTTGGAAGGGTTGGTAAGGTCCTTTCCAGGCTTGGAATAGGAATGATCAGGGCTTTCCGCCAGGGAAGCGAAAGGACCCGTGGTCTCAGAGATGTTTTTATAGACTTTGGAGAAGAGTCTGGAGACAGCTCATCTGAGAAATGTTTCAGCAACCTTATAATGAATGACATCCAACCAGGGCAAGTCAGTGCAGTTTGCTAAAAGCTAATTTGAGTACAGCGATGAAAAGGAAGATTAGTAAGTTTCAGAGTTGTCCTGATGTGAAATTGTATAAGAATTCTCTCTAATCTCTTTGTTTCTTAAAAGACTGCAGATTTATTTGAAGACAGGAGTTCCCTGTTTGGATGGGGAGGCCAACAGATTAGCAAACAGCTTGTTTATCAGTAGATCAGAGCATCGGCAAGTTTTAAGTGATGAATAAGGGGTTGGTGTTCTCCCTTGATTTATATAATGATGTTCCAACTTTTTTTCTTAGAAGTTTTCACGATGTCAGCCTGGAGCAGAAGGCTTCTCCAGGACGCGACGATTACTGATTTTAAAAGTGTATCTCGATTTAGCACGGATTTTCTGATGGCCTAGCGTTGGGACCCCGAAGGTCGTTGGTATACCCGCCGCTGAGCCCGTTTTCTAACTTTGGAAATTAGAGTTGGCAGTCGAATCGAACCAGGTGTTTTTGGCAGTTGAAGTTTGTCCGTGAAGACACTGGAATACAGGTTTAGCACAGTAGAACACAGTTGGTAGTCAGTGATTCTGCCGGTCCGGACTCTGAAGAAAATCAGTGTCCTGGCACTCCCTTTGAAATAGTGGTTGCAACTAGATCCCAGTTTGCTTTCTTATAAATTGAGATGTGAGAGACAGAGCGGTTCATTTAATATGTCTAGTAAAAGAACAGGGAAATGGTCACTTCCGTCAGATCGTCATGGACAGACCACTCATAGTCCAGGACCCGCGAGGGTCACAAACCGACAAATCTAAGCACGAAAGTGACCTGTGGAAAGTGAAAGGTAATTTGCAGACCTTGTTCAGGACAACACAAATCCAAATCCGACAGGAAATCTCAATCAGCAGAACCTTCGGGATGACGATACCCGGCACACCGCCAAAGAGGGTTGTGACCGTTAGAAGTCACCCAACAAGCAAAAAAGGTCGCGGCATTCCCCTAACAGATTGAAAGGTCCTGGACCACAACCGACAGAAGGTGGAAGATAAAGGGACAGACGACACAGTCTTGTGGAGAGTGACTCTCGCAGCTACAGCTTAAGTGAGGTAGACAGAGCGACAGGACTATACAACAAAGTTATATGTATGAGAAGGGCAACACCGCCCGACAGTCCCCAACGAGGATGGTTGTGCAGTATTGAAAAGAAAATTAAAGCCAGAAAGAGGTAAAGGTCTTCTGCTTGGAATT
Organism: Conus ventricosus; assembly: GCA_018398815.1. NCBI lineage: Eukaryota > Metazoa > Mollusca > Gastropoda > Neogastropoda > Conidae > Conus > Conus ventricosus. The sequence continues at coordinate 14,840 of JAFLJL010001717.1, read as the reverse complement.
GTGAGTTTTGAAAGATCCACGACGGAGGTTTTATGAGACAGACACAGGAAGCTGCAGCTCCTCAAAGTTTGGAGATTTAATCCCCGGATATTCCAAAGAGTATGGTACTAACCATGGTGCAGAGGCGAAAAAGGAGAGAGATCAGGTCATCTCCTACTCAACGTCTGCGTCCAATGGAGAGAATTTATTATTAAGTTTTCACTGGACCTGTGGTTGGTCTTTGGACCTGCTGGCAGGACTTGCTCCGCATTGACAAAGGCGCATGGAGTTTGGAGATGGTGGAGGTCTGGAATTTGGGAGATGGTGGAGGTTTCTCCTCAACTCCACCATCTCCACACAGGAGTTTATCTCCCTTGTCCCGCACCGGGACTGGACAGAGGGAGGTTCGAGGGGGGATAGCTGGTTTTTAATCTGAGCCCAGCAGGCAGATGTGTAGACTGCGTGGGCAGTACTGAGGGTGGCGGATTTTTTTTGCCTCCGACCAGGAGGCAAACCTATGGTTGTAAGGTGGTGACCTGCTTCCACCGAAGTTGACAGTTCTGACTGCTGTGTCTTTGCAACCTAAAGTCATCATCCTGAAGCAGACTGATCCGAGTGTGAATGGGGAACCGTCTTTAACAGCCGCAAGCTTAGAAACTGTTGGAGTCTGACTGCCCCACAACCTGCTTGCGGCTTCAAAAAAGGAGATCTTCTTTTTCTGTTTTTTATTCGTTGAATGGAGATTCCTATGAATCCAAAGAGGACAGTTTCTTGAAGAGGAGGGGATGATCGCCACCGGCAGTAGCACAATGTCCGGATCTTTGCACGGCCCCTCATGGATTGCCTTCAGCAAAACACCGGCACACCTCCTGCCCAGAACAGCGGTCTCTGAGCATTTCCAAACCTCCCTGGCACCTGAAGCTCTCAACTGGGACGGGACATACTGCTGAACGAACGGACGTTCAGGAAGCCAACTTTGATGACCGGAGTGCAGCACAGGGGTTGCAGAAGGGCAGAAAGAGGGGTGATTGGTGGACCACTCTCTCTGCACCTTTCTTGACTGTCACCCTGCGCACCTCCGGCCACACCCTGGGACACCAGTTCCGTTTTTATTTCTGCCTCTGAGACAAGCCCGGTTAAGATCTCTGCAGCGAATCACACCGTTTGATGAATTTAACTGTTTATGGGAGCACCCTGATCTCCCATCCACTAATTTTGTGCCCTCAACAGCTGTTTCAGATTGTTTTCTTGATACGACAATGGACTACTAGAAACGATCCATTCCTCAACCTTTTGACGGACTGAGGTCACCTGCTAGCCATGAAAGCCCTTTTGAATAGAAAAGGGCTCATAGCTGAAAGGGGTCTTTCCTGCTCCGACCCTTCCACCACGAGCCAGGAGGCCCAGAAAACCTGTTCTCTGTCGTACCTCGTGTCCCCAGAATCACTATCAGAATAACGTTCGCCCTGAAAATAGTGGGATGCTGCTTTCCTCTTTCCTTTTGGTGGGGATATTTTTTGATAAAGCCATGTTTAGTTTAGTATGTTTCATCTCTCCCTTACCCACCCACCTTGGAGACCAGACTAAGGGGGCCAGGGGGGGCCAAGAAACCAATGTCTTGGGACACCCGTACCAGGGCATCCGGGAGAGATATACGACAAACAGAAACTACCAAACCTATCCCCCCTGATCATGCTCAACTCCCGGTGACAGAGAGCTGAGCACTGGCAGGGGGTTAACTTGGCCATAGGGGAACTGTCTTCTTGACCCAGGCCCCAGGAAGGGGAGGCCCTTAGTACAACAAACCCTGGCCAAAGTGTCCTTCTGACTAGGAGAGGTCCGAGCCAAGTGATGATGTTGAGAGCGCTGGCCCCTCTCAATCACCAGGAGCTTCATTTTCCCCTCCGACACAGGTCGCACCGCAACGGCAAACACGGCGGAATCTTAAGGAGACCACAGAGAGAAAAGGAGTGTGAAAAGACAGACTTGGACGGGGAGACGAAGATAGAAAAGGGCCAAATAAAGGCAGAAAACAAGATAAGGAGAAAGTCGTGTTACTCTTAGGTCAGGAGACCTCACCCATAGCCTAGCTGACATGGGAAGCCCTACCAGGGGGCATCAACACCGTACCACTTATGCTTAGCCCAGACAGCATCTTAGCATCTCGACCTAAAGCAGTTGGAAAAAACCAGCCTATCTCAAGTAGTGATGCCCCCGCCAGCAAAGCCTAAGGGATCACTGACCAACATCACGCAGCCCTCCGACCAACGACAAGGGATGCAACCCCCGGAGGGACTGTCAATAGTGCAAGGAGAAATACATGTGGATAAAGCTACTTGCACCTGTGAAAAAGCCAGTCCCTGGCGAGTGTAGTGTGTTTAGGCTCAATGCTGATGAACATTTTTTTCGCGTAGTCACTTAGATCCTCGAACACGAATCTGATGACCCACTACATATTATATCCTTCGTCAGTGAATACACTGTATTCAGGTTTTTGATACCGAAAACACAAAGACGCAGTAACCCCCTAAACTTTTACATGATTCTTTTTGAAACATTACAATCACTTTAAGACATAAACGTTTTAAATTTTGGTGATTCCAACACACTGAAATGAGCAGGGAGGACCAAGGGCACCAAGGCCAGGCGGCGTCTAGGGACACTCACGCCCCTGTCGGGGGGTCGGGGGGAGGGGGAGGGGTAAGTTCCCCCTGAAGCTGAGCATCTTTTAAGAAGTTCAAGCCCGGTTGGAGGCATATTTTGCACGTATTCGTTTTGAGTGAATTGTTCATACGATGATTTCAGGATTTTACAGAAAATAGACCCTATACTGCTTCTCTTGAAAACAGACAGGAGTTTCTTAATAGCTGATCCTGTAGTTGCTTAGAGCCCAATGTCACTCCAGTCAATAAAATTTAAAAAGAAACGGTGTTAGCTACCGCCACGGATACAGAAAAAACAAATTCTTCTTCTTCTTCTTCCTTCTTCCCAAAACACGGATCACTCAAAAACGAGTAGGTCACCAGCGCGCATGTTAAAAAGTAAAATAAAATACCATAAAACAGTGCGACTCAGATGTTGGCCCTGGAGCAAATTTAGCAACAAGGGGTCGCACTCGATATTCAAGAAGATAAAAGCAATGGCCAAATTCAGGCCCAGGTAATAGTAAAATATCAGGAAAGTAAAATAGAAAATCGTCAATATGCAGATCTCAGAACTGTCGAATCAATTTGTTTTTTGAATGAGATTGCATTTGTGGCAATCTTGATGGCACCCGGCAGTGAGTTCCACAGCCGTACAGAACTGGGATAAAAAGAATGTAAGTGGCTGTCAATATTTGATGCAGGTATAGTATAACATTGACCGCCACTCCTGGTGCTACTTTTATTCAATACTAGGTTGTTTCCATTGGAATATCAATTACTTTAGCTCTGCCTTTGAAAAAGGTGTTAAGTTTATAAAAGCTCTTCTCTCTTCTAAGGGTTTCCATTCTAATTTCCTCATGTTCTCCTAGTATTCCCCTTTTCTCTGATGTGGTTCCCTGTTACGAACCGTGCTGCTCTCTTCTGAATCTTTTCAAGGTTATCAATGTCCTTTAGATGGTAAGGATCCCAAACTGAGCAACCATATTCCAGTACTGGTCTAACAGTGTTTTGTAGCAGTCGTCTTTAACCTTTTGGGGGCAGTCATTGATATTCTGTGTAAGAAAGCTAAGATGTTATTTGCTTTCTTACATACTAAATTGTAATGTTCTTTCCATTTGAGACGACTATCTTTAATCACGCCTAAATATTTTGCAGCATTAGTTTCTTTAAGAATAGTATTATGGATATAATAATCTGATCTAATTAGTGAGCGTTTGTTACATATACGCAACACTTGGCACTTTTGAGGGTGAAATTCCTTTTTCCCAAGTTCTTCCCACTTGTAGAATGCGTGTATCATTCTTGCTTCTGATTGTTCTATATACTAAACTGTCATCTGCAAAAAGCCTTATAGTAGTTCCAGGAGAGAGATTTCTACTTATGTCATTTATATAAATTAAGAAAAACAAGGGCCCAGAACAGTTCCCTGTGGTAAAACTGACAAGACTGGTTTACAATGGGATGACGACCTTCCACAACAACTTTCTGCGTTCTCCCAACGAGGAATGATTAGCCCATTTTAGCAAAGAACCGCCAATGCCAATGTGTTCTAATTTAAGCAGCAGGCCCTCATGGTCAACCTTATCAAAGGCTTTAGAAAATCTAATAAAATTGCATCTATTTGCTGTCTGTTGTTAAGACAGTTACTAAAATCATTGAGAGTTGTTATAAGTTGAGTCTCACAACTCCTTCGCTGTCTAAAACCATGCTGGGCGTTATTTAAGAAATCATATTTGTCAAAATGGTCCATTATGCTACTATATATTATGTGTTCAAGTAATTTAGCTGATATGGATGTAAGAGATACAGGTCTATAGTTCTCTGCTTTTGTTTTGTCACCTTTTTAAATAAGGGAACAATGCTGCATCACGCCACTCATCAGGTATTACTCCTGGTCCAGTGAAGCTTGGTAAAGTAATTGGTATACCTCACTCAATTCATTGGCACATAATTTTAAGAGCTTGCCAGGAACGCCATCGGACCAGTAGCTTTGTTTTCATTAATATTGGTCAGTAACTTAAATACTCCTGCTTTGTTTACTTTGATGTTTTGCATTTCAGGGAGTTTATCATCATCCTTTAGTCTAACGTTAATTAAAGGTTTGGGATTTGAGAAAACTGAACAAAACTGCTTGTTTAGTAAGTTTGCTTTCCCTTCAGGGTCCTGTATTAGGTTATTCTGGTTGTTTCTCAGGTCTGGAATCCCAATGTTGTCCCGTCTCTTACTCCTTATGTAAGACCATAATTTCTTGTTCTGATGATCACCTTCCGAAATCATTGAATTAACATAATTGGAGTGAGCAAGTCTACATTCTCTCTGACACCTTCTCTTAATATGTTTATACCTAACCAGTAATCTTTCTGAATTAGGATGTAGTTTCAATTTCTTAAAGAAACGATGTTTCCTTCTCAACAAACGTTTAGTTTTAGTAGTAATCCATGGCTGGTGGTTCTTGCTTGAAGTTATTTTAGTAGGTATGTTGTCATCCATAATAAATTCCAAGTTAGTTTTTATACACTTCCAAAGATCACTGACATTATCTTTAACATATGGGACCTCAAAAAAGACGACTGAAATTATGAGTTATCCTGCGCAATTTTGGTAAATCTGCTTGGTTCCAGAGTCTGATGGTACGTTTAGGGGGTTTTCTTCGAAAGGGTTGAAAGTTACTCTCTAAGAGAACTATGTCATGATCACCCAGGCCTGCAATTAATTCTGATTGCCTAAACCGCTGGACAGTTGGTAAAAAATAAATCCAGGAATGCCTTACCACGAGTTGGTGATTCAACTGACTGTACTAATCCAAGGTCTTTGGTGGCATCAAAAAATGAGTATTAATATTTTTACTGTATTGATTACCAAGTATGGCATCTTCACCCCAATCAAAATCTGGTAAATTAAAGTCTCCACCAATCCATAATATTGCCTTCCTATTGGCCAAAACAATATTAGAAATGTCTCTGCAAATAGACAAACATACATTTTCATCTGAGTCTGGAGGTCTGTAAACTGGTCCAACAATGACAGGTCTCTTATTCTTGAAATTATCCTACAAAATAAACTTTCACTATTTTTGCCTTGATATAAAAACTCACTGGCTAAGTTCTTCCTAATGGCAATCAAGACTCCCCCACCTCTTTTTCCAAGTCTGTCTTTCTATAAATATCAAAATCCTCCATTAGAAGTTCACTGCTGGATGTTCCAGTTTCTAGCCAAGTTTCTGTTCCAATTACAACATCAATGTTTTTTTCAGTGACTAAATTACTGAGTTCTTCTTTTTCTTAATAAGAGATTGAAAATTTACGACTATGCATTTAAGTTTATCTTTTTATAGGACAAAATTATAGGACAAAACACAATGCAATACGACCTCTTAGGTCTTCTTTAGACAAAAACAAACAACATTTAGGACAATGAAAATGGAGAACAAGAAACCACTTATCTTTTCATAGTCGGCGCAAAATGGCCGTCAGATGAAACGAGGCCGTTAAGGAGGGGATCATGGGAGTTAATTAGTAATGATGACCATGATAATAATTGTAACAATGGCAGTCATAGTGATAATAGTGGCGATGATGAAAACGTATGCAATAAGAAAAGGGATGCTGCTAAAAAAAAATGTTTAAAGTATTAATAGTGACAAAACACTGAAGGGGAGAAAGAAAAGGGGGTGGGGTGGAGGGGGGTGAAACAGTAGGGTTTATTTGTTTTGTAATTATTGTTTAGTGGTATGATATATTAGTGATGGTAGTGATTATGGTGGATTGATGATAGTGCTTATTGGAAAGGGAAATAAAAATTTATATACAAAAAATCCCTAATGGGTTGGTGATTGTGGTGATAGTAGTTATATGTGGGGTTGTGGGTAATGATAATAATGATTGGAAAGGAATGGGAGTGATCAATGGTTGAAGGGCTATCATTGTTGGTGAAAAAAAGAAAAAAGAAAATGAAGAGGGCAATGGGGAGGGAAAGCTCATATCTCTCTGCCTACACATTCGTATGCACAGGGAGGTGGGATGGGAAAGTCGTGCACACACCCACACCCACTCACGCAGGGATGGAAAGTCATGCACACACCCACACCCACTCACGCAGGGATGGAAAGTCATGCACACACCCACACCCCCTCACGCAGGGATGGAAAGTCATGCACACACCCACACCCCCACAGTCAAACACACGCCCACAGGGTAGACTCATGTAAACGGTGGAAGGTATGGAAATGAGATGAGGGGGGTTGCTATCTGGATGAAGCATAGATATAGTTTCAGTTTCAGTTTCATCAAGGAGGCGTCACTGCGTGCGGACTAGTCCATATACGCTACACCACATCGCTAAGTTTTGAGACCACACTACGCATGATTGAAGCTGATGGATAAATAAATTAACAACTAAGATGAGACAACACACACACACACACACACACACACACACACACACACACAACTCACTCACTTTCTTACACATACACTCACACACCAACGCTCGCACACAAATGTCTGTGGACTCTCTAATTAAACATGCTGGCATTACCACACTGATGAACACACACACACACACACGCGCGTGCGCGCGCGCGCGCCACACACGCACGCACACACACTCACTCGCGCACACACACACTCGTATATGGATATAGTAAATGGAGGGAGTATAAGGAGGTGGGAAAGGGAAGGCAGCTATAAGTTATATGCGAGGTAAATAGTCGGGGTATGGCAGTGTGAGTGAGTGTAAGTTGTTGGAGGGGATAGTGGCTGGTGTTGCGGCGATGGATAGGTGTATGTTGTTTTGGGATGTTAATGATGTGGGGGAAAGGAGAGGGGATGTGTAAGTGGGGGAGGGAAGGAGGGGAGGCGGGAGGGTCGAATACCTATGCCTACACTAACGCACAGGAAAGATGGCAGGGGAGGGGAAATTCATGTGGAGGCGGTAGTGTAGTTAAGCTGAAAGAAAACCAGTGTATGTAAAAAAGGGGAAGAGGGGAGGAGGAGTGGACGGGGGGGGGGGGGGGGGGGGGGTATAGGTCTGTGAGTAGCAGTGGATTGGTATAGAACATGGGGAGACTGTGGTGGGAATTAAAAGGTTGAAAGAGGGTAGCTGTAGCTTCTGTTAGAAGTGGGTATGGGGGTATGGTGTGGTGGTGGTGGTGGTGGTGGTGTGGGTGTGTGTGGTGTGTGGTGTGTGTGTGTGTGTGTGTGAGTCGAAGCTTTTGCCGGTGTTACGGAGAATGTTGACTTACTTGACTTAATCCTCTGAATTCCCTGGGGGAACATAGGGCCGCAACCACACTCTTCCAGCGGACACGGTTTTTGGGAGATCTTCTTCAGCTTGGCCCACGTCATTCCGGCGGCCTTCACTTCTGCTCGGTACTCCTTCGCCATGTCTGTCTTGGTCTTCCCACTCTTCTTTTGCCCTGAGGGTTCCATTCAAGGGCTTGTCTTGTGGTGTTGGATGGAGACTTTCTGAGGGTGTGGCCAATCCATCCCCACTTCCGTTTTCTGATTTCTATTTCTATTGGAACTTGCTGGGTCTTGTTCCACAGTTCTGCGTTGGCAATAACATCTGGCCATCTGATGTTCACAATGTTTCGCAGACATCTGTTGATAAATGTTTGGAGTTTGTGGGTGTTTGTCTTTGTTGTTCGCCACGTTTCAGAACCATACAGAAGGACAGGTTTCACATTTGAGTTGAAGATTCTGATCTTGTTATGGAGTGAGAGGGCAGAGGAATTCCAGATAGGCCGTTAGCGATAGTAAAGGTGTGCCTGGCTTTATTGATGCGACTCTTGATATCTCATCTGTACCTCCATCTTTGCTGACCACACTGCCGAGGTAGACAAACTTGTCAACTTCAATGATGTCTTCCTGTTGTAGTCGTAGTGGGTCTCGTTGCTGGTTGTTGACTCTCATGGCTTCTGTTTTCTTTATGTTGATTTGGAGGCCTGTCTTTCCTGTTCTTTCTGCTACCGGCACAGCTTCTCTTGTGCGTCTTGTTGTTTGTGGGACAGAAGGCTGATGTCGTCGACGAAGTCCAGGTCTTCCAGTTGCTTGGTGAAGTCCACTGGATTCCTGTCCTCTTGCCGTCTGTAGACTGCCGCATTATCCAGTCAACGACCATCAGGAAAATTGTTGACGATAGTAGACACCCCTGACGGATGCCGGTTTGTACAGTGAAGGGCTTCGTTAGCTTCCCATCGTGGACGACTTGGCATGTGGCATCCTCGTAGTGTTGTGGATGATGGCAACAAACTTGGGTGGGAAGCCATAGTGTGCATGAGTTTCAGATGGTATCTCTGTCGATGCTGTCAAATGCCCTCTGGAAATCTACAAATACTGCGTACAAGGGGTCTGCCACCCAGAGACTGCTCGATGATAATTCTCATGGTGGCAATTTGGTCTGTGCATGATCTGTCTTGGCGAAAACCAGCTTGTTCTTGGCGGAGAGGTCTTGTCTAGGGCGGTCTTTAGTCTCTCTAGCATGATTTTGGTCAACACCTTCCCCGGATGGACAGCAACATAATCCCTCTCCAGTTTTTACAGGATGACAGGTCCCCTTTCTTCGGCAGCTTCACCAGGTGGCCTCTTTTCCAGTCTTCTGGCACTCGTTCCTGCTCCCAGATCTTGCTTAGGAGTGGATGCAGCATCTCTGTTGACGTCTGGATGTCTGCTTCAGTGCTTCAGGTGGAATTCCGTCTGGACCCGCTGCTTTACCTGACTTCAGTGACTTGATGGCTTTGGTAACTTCCGTCTTGGTTGTGGGCCTGTGTTGATGTCCAGGAGCTGGGTTGGTGGTGGAATGTCTGGGGGGACAGGTGGTGCAGGTCTATTCAGTGTCTCTTAAAGTGCTCTGCCCACCTGCTCTCTGCTCAGCTTCTCCTGCGATGGTGTTTCCCTCCTTGTCTTTGACCGGCGACTGGGGTTGCTGGTCTTTCCAGAAAGTGTTCGGGTAATCTCATACAGCCTTTTCATGTTTCTCTGTCCTGCCGCTGTTTCTGCCTCTTCTGTGAGCTCATGGATGAGTTGTTTCTTGTCTTGTCTAGCACTTTTCTTAACTTGGCGGTTGACGTCCCAGTAGTGTGCCTGTAACTCTTGCTTGTGGTCTTGGTCTTGGTCTTGGGTCTGGTTGATCTGGTCTTTTAGGTGCTGCCGCTCTGTGATGAGGGTCCATGTTCCAGCTGTCAGCCATTCTTTGTGTTTTCTTCGCTTCTTTCCAGCACTTGTGTACATGTCGTCTGCCAGACCTCCCTCAGGTCACACCAGTGGTCTTCGATTGTTTCTTCAGCAAGTTGGTCAAGTACGCTGAATCTGTTTCTCAGTTCCAGTTTGAACCCCTCTGTTGTTGCTCTCTCCTTCAGATGTGTATATTGTACTTATGTGATAGTCGGCTGCTTGGTCTTTGTAGGCTTTCAATTTGGTCTTTAGCACAGCTATCACAAGGTTGTGGTCTGATGCTGCGTCTGCTCCTCGTTTCACTCTCACGTCATGTAAACTTCTGCGCCATTTTCTGCCGATGGTAATTGTGGTCGATTTGGTTCTGGTCTTCCCATCAGGTGAATTCCAAGTCATCTTGTGAATGTTTTTGTGTGGGAAAACAGTGCCTCCGATGACCATGTCGTTGAAAGCACAGAATTCCACAAACAGTTTTCCATTTTCATTTTGTATTCCTGTTCCGTGTATGCCCATAATCTGCTCTCTGCCCTTGTTGTCCGTTCCCACTTTGGCATTGAGATCTCCCATGAGGATCTTAAGGTCTCTCTTCGGCACTCTATCCACGACTGTTTGGAGTTGATTGTAGAATTCCTCCTTTTCCTCTGGGTCTGCTACGTTTGTGGGGGCGTAGCACTGTAAGATGGTGGTTTTCCTGCCCTTTGAATTGAATCTTGCAGTGAGGATCCTTGGTGACACTGGTTCCCAGGACAGCAGCGCTCGCGTTTGCCTCGGGTGTCATCAGCAGCGCTACTCCGTGCGTGTGTGGCTGGTCTTCTCTCGTCAGAGTAGATGATGGTGTCTCCACTTGTCAGCCTTGTTCTTCCTGTTCCTGTCCATTAGTCTCGCACAGGCCAAGGATCTTTAGGTTGTACCTGTGCATCTCACTACTCACTTGTGCTGTTTTTCCAGTCTCGTATAGGGTTCTGATGTTCCAGGTCCCTATCCTGGTCTTGGCTTTGGTCGTCAGAAGAGTTGTCGGCGCACTGGCTTCCTGAAGGCTTTCACCAGCTCGCGTCACGGGCTCTGCTAGAGAGAACTCTTCCCAACCATGCTATTCTCAGAAAATGTCATTGCGGTTTCTGTAACAATGTTTGTTTTCTAGGACCGGGTTGTTAGCCCAATTCAAACCCCCAACCTGGAGGGCCAGTTGAGTGCTCTTTGTCTGGTCTCTACCCTTTGACCTGTCTGGCTTGGGTGGCCCTACCAGGAGACGAATCTCCCGCCAGCATAGCTCTCCGGGTCAAAGAGACACGCAAGCTCCCAACCAACGCAAGGTTGCACTCACTGGGAAGTACGGAGAATGTTGACTCCGTAGAAATTTGACTCCATGGTTCTTTTTTCTCCGGAGAAAAATGAACCGTTCAGTTTTTTAAAATTTTTTTACAGGTTTTGGAGTCAATATTCAACAGAGAATATTGACTCCTTATGTAGAATACTGACTCCCATGGTTACGGAGAATATTGACTCCCGTAGAAGAATGACTCCTGTGTCAATGTTGTCGCAGTTTCCAAACTCTGGTAAGTTTTCAGCTCCGTTTGTCTGTCACAGTGTGTGTTTGTATGACTACGCAAAAACAAAACAAAAAAAAACACAAAAAAAAAAACACCTGTTTTTCGTGAACTGCTGGATGATCTTGAATTAACTTGGATTGCTTGTACATATTTCGAATTCATCACTCTCACAAGAAAGATCAGGTCTATGGGTCAAAGGTGAAAGTCACTGGTCACGTTAATTTTCCTTCGTAGCTGTTTCTCGGGGATTTTTCGGGAACTATTGGACAGATCTCAACGAAAGTTGGTGGGTTAGTTGCTATCCACAATTATCACCTTCACAAAAAGAAAAGAAAGAAAAAAAAGGGGGTTGTGACTCAAAGGTAGCAATGGCCACGTTAATTTTCTTCACAGCTGTTTCTTGGGATTTATAAAATGGGTCTAAAGGAAACTTGGTTGGTTTGTTGTATTTCACAACCATAACCCTCACAAGAAAAATAAAGTCTGTGAGTGAAAGGTCAGGTCACTCTGGCCATGTTAAATTGCGCGTATGGGTTGTGCTGGCGTGTAAAGTGGCTTTTGTAATTGCAATTGTGCGCGCGCGCGCGCGCGTGCGTGCGTGTGTGTGTGTGTGGAGATAGTCATGCAGCTGAACAGCTCTTTTAGATGGTTTCCTTCCGAGTAATAATGCGGTTTCTTTAAATCACTTACCAAGCAGACTATTCCTTGAGCAGTTGCCTAAGATAACCTGGAACCCCCCCCCCCCCCCCCTCAAAAAAAACCAAAAAAAACCCACCCAATCGGACTCAGAGCTTCATTTTTAGGGAATTAATTCGTTATTTGATTATTGATTGATTAATTATTATCTGGCGTAGTGTTGATGCCATGTGTAACATGCAGCCAATGGTAGATTTTGGGGACTTTGGCTAGAAGCCCGACGTATTTATTTGGTCATGTTTAATCAGTGTCGTTCTCTAATGTTTTATTCGTCTGACTGACTTGTTGTTGGAAATATATTGCTATTGACAAAGATGGAATGGTTGTGTATCTGTGAATTGGGATCTCGTTGGCTAGAATGTATTGTGACAGTGTAATGTATGTGTGCCGCAGCCTGGTTGATGTGGTCGCGTCGACGTACATGAACTTTTGTGTTTTATAATACTGTGTGTGTGTGTGTGCGTGTGGTGTGTGTGTGTGTGTGTGTGTGTGCGTGTGCGCGAAACATGAATTTTTCAGCCGTGCGTGTCTATATGCGTACGTGTGCGTGTGCGCTGGTGTGCACATTGCATGTGCGTGCGTGCGGGTCTGCGTAGCAGCACCAGCAGCAGTAATAACAGTGGTTTGTGTTGTTGGTCTTGTACAAGATTCATCTTTGTCTTGGCCGATTCTACATCCAAAATTCGTACAGACAGAGAGATAGACAGACAACTAGCTAAAGAGACAGATGTTGCTGTGGATTTTCAATCTGGTTTGGACTTCAAGACTGTACACCATATTCACTGTCTAATAAAAGCAGATGAGAAAGTTTCCTGGCTTTATGTTGCCTTTCATACAAAAAAGTTTTAATGTTGTGTGTGTGTGTGTGTGTGTGTGTGTGTGTGTGTGCGTGCGTGCGTGCGTGCGTGCGTGCCGTGTGCGCGCGCGCGTGTGTCAGAGAGAGAGAGAGAGAGAGAGAGAGAGGAGAGAGAGGAGAGAGAGAGAGAAGACAGACAGACAAGAAAGGGTTAGTGTGTATGTTAGGGTTTGGTTTGAGAGACACCGACACTGACGCTGACACAGTTTTATCGACATTAGCTTTTACAGCCCTAGTCCAAGGGAACAATTCAGCTTATGATTCAAGAAATAAAATAATACAAAAACTTTCAGTAGCCTTTCCACAAATTTCTTTGTTTGCCTTTGTTCAAAAATTAATATTATTAAGAGAGCATTGCTTTCTTCCTAACATCATTTGCTTCTACAATACATTTAGCAAGGGACACAGAGAGAGAGAGAGAGAGAGAGAGAGAGAGAGAGAGAGAGAGAGAGAGAGAGAGAGAGAGAGAGAGAGACTGCACAATGACAAAGGAACAAATGTGACCTTCCATCACGAAATGAAACGTTTCTCACCTCAGAGCATTTGCTGCTGGAGGCCAAATAGGTCAGTAGTGGTGGTAGACATTGATTTTTTTGTTGTTGTCAATTATGATAATATGAACCTTTCTGCACCTGACAACATCAATTAGCAAATAATATGTAGCTTCTGTTGTTATGAAAATCACATTTGAAAACACATACCCTCCATTAAATGATCAGTAACTGTCATTCAGTTTTCCTTGATTTTCTTAAATGGGTGGCCAGAGGTGTATCTTCTTCTAAATCTCATATCTCAGAAAGTAAATACCCAATTTGAATGCGGTTTTCACTATTAGAAAGGGCACAAAAAATACGTTCAGTAAATTGAAAACCTAAAAATGACCGAGAGGTGACAAGAGACTCATTCCGTGATGGAAGGTCATAAATACTAATAGAAAACAGGCTAAAAAAATATAAAATATAAAATTAATACTTGTACAAAGCACTCCTGCAATTAGAGGTCCTTATATAAAAAAAGGTCGGTAACAAAAGAACCTGTAAAGAAAAGTACTTGTTACAAGAAAGACCTGTACCAAGATTTACTTGTAACGAAAGTAGGTCAGTAACAAAACTGACGTCAACAAGAAGCACCTGTAATGCAATGACATTGTAACAAAACGGCCTGTAACGAAAAGGCTGGACCCCGGATAAAAAACATTTGCAAAAAAACACTTCTTTTTCATTTACACTTTTCGAAGGCACGCAGTAGTAGTAGTACATAATCATTTATGTTTGAAGATTTACAAAAGGTGCCAATTGCAAACTCACCTAACCCAAACACTTCTCTTTCTGTCCTCCTTCGAAACACTTTTTTTTCTTCCTTCAGTTTTCGTACATGTTAACAAGATTAACATGGTTAGCTAGAACAACGAATAGCAAGCTGAAGATTCTTTAAGATAATTTGTCATTTGTCTTTCACGCACATCGACTGACAATACCCTGCAAACTCTTGCACCAAAAATCCCTTTTCGTGCCTTTCATAGACACTTAGTAATTTGTAACATATACAGATAAATTCCAGTGGCCTGCATAGTGAAATCTTTTCCTTAAAGTGTAACTCACCCCCTATATAGTGATTTTTAGGATACTGTACGTTATGTCTGGTAAATCACTATTGACAGACACGCTTGCCCATCCGGCCCACCGACAGAGCGCAATTGCTCGTTGAACATTCACTTTTATCTGCGTTGACGGAAATTGCCGACAACTGCCGAAGTTTACCGGAAAACCTGTGACGTTGATTTGGGCAAGTAGGCTAGAACATGGCGAGACACGACACAAATCGGTACGTACGAGTCAAACCTTCCAGTTTGAACCGCCAGCACGAACAGAAGAGCGGACGACGAAGAGTAGAAGTGGAGGCCCCCAAAACAAAATCGTGTTGGCAACACGATGGTGGAGGG
>JAFLJL010001716.1:20902-26746 GCA_018398815.1 Conus ventricosus | reverse complement strand
CAGTTCTCACTAGATGAGAAGCCCCCCATTGTTAGCATTGTACAGTTTCTGACTGGATGAAGTCCCCCCTTGTTAACATTGTTACAGTTCTCACTGGGATGAGAAGCCTCCCATTGTTAGCATTGTACAGTTCCTGATGGATGAGAAGCCCCCAGTGCATAGCATTGTACAGTTCTCACGGGAATGAGAAGTCCCCCTTGTTTAGCCTGGTACAGAGTTCTGACTGATGAGAAATTCCCCATTGTTAACATTGTATAGTTCTCACTGGATGAAGTCCCCCTTGTTTAGTATTTTGTACAGTTCTGACTGGATGAGAAGTTCCCCCCCCCCCCCCCCCCCCCCCCCCCCCCCTTGTTAGCACTGTAGCGTTCTGACTGGATGAGAACCCCATGGTTAGCATTGTAGCAGTACTGACATGGATTGAAAGCCCCCCATTGTTAGCATTGTCAGTTCTCACTGGATGAGAAAAGCCCCCCATTGTTAGCATTGTACAGTTCTGAACTGAATGAGAAGTACCCCCCCCACCCCCCCCCCCCCCCCCCCCCCCCCCCTTGTTAGCATTGTACAGTTCTGACGGATAGAAGTCCCCCCCCCCCCCCCCCATTGTTAGCATGGTAACAGTTTCTGACTGGATGAGAAGTCCCCATTGTAAGCATTGTACATTTCTGACTGGATGAGAAGTCCCCCATTGTTAGCATTGTACATTTCCGACTGGATGGAGAAGGTCCCCCAGTAGTTAGCATTGTACAGTTCCTCACTGAATGAGAAGATCCCCATTGTTAGCATTGACAGTTTCTCACTGGAATGAGAGTGTCCCATTGTTAAGCATTGTACAGTCCTGAGCTGGGATGAGAGTCCCCATTGTTAGCAATGTACAGTTCTCACTGTATGAGAAGTCCCCCATTGTTAGCATGTACAGTTCGACTGATGAGAAGTCCCATTGTTAGCCATTGTACGTTCATCACTGGATGAGAAGTTCCCTCCTCATTGTTAGCATTGTAAACAGTTCTTCACTGGATGAGAAGTCCCCATTGTTAGCATTGTACAGTTCTCTCTCACTGATGAAAGGTTCCCCCCATTGTTAGCATTGTACAGTTCAGACTGGATGATAAGGTCCCCCTTGTTAGCATATATGAACAGTATCTCACTGATGAGAAGTTCCCCCCATTGTTAGGCATGTACAGTTCTGACTGGATGAGAAGTCCCCAGTGTTAGCAATTTAACAGTTCTGACTGGATGAGAAGTCCCCATTGTAGCAATGTACAGTCTGACTGGATGAAAGGTTCCCTATTGTTAGCAATGTACATTCTGACTGATGAGAAGTGACCCATTGTTAGCAATGTACAGTTTCTGACTGATTGAGAAGTGTCGCGGGGGGTCCCCATTGTTAGCAATGTACAGTTCTGACGATGAGAAGCCCCCATTGTTAGCAATGTACAGTCGACTGATGAGAAGTCCCCATTGTTAGCCATTGTACAGTTCTCCCAAGATGAGAAGTCCCCCTTGTTTAGGCATTGTAACAGTTCCACACTAGAATGAGAAGTCCCCATTGTTAGCATGTACAGTTCTGACGGATGAGAAGCCCCCATTGTTAGCATTGTACAGTTCTGACTGGATGAGAAGTCCCATTGTTAGCAATAATGTAACAGTTCGCTGACTGGTTGAGAAGGCCCCCATTGTTAGCATTGTAACAGTTCTGACTGGAGAGAAGTCCCCCATTGATTAGCATTTGAATAACCAGTTCTGTACTAGGAATGAGAAGGGTCCCCATTGTTAGCATTAGTACAGTTCTGACTGGATGAGAAGTCCCCATTGTTAGCATTGTACAGTGCTGACTGGATGAGAAGTCCCCATTGTTAGCATTGTAACAGTTCTCTGACTGGATGAGAAGTCCCCATTGTTAGCATTGTAACCGTTCTGACTGGATGGAAGTCCCATGTTCGCCATTGTACAGTTCTCACTAGATGAGAAGTCCCCTTGTTCAGCATTGTACAGTTCTGACTGGATGAGAAGTCCCCATTGTAGGCAAATTGTACGGGGAGTTCTGACTGGATGAGAAGTCCCCATTGTTAGATTGTACAGTTCTGACTGATTGAGAAGTCCCCATTTTAGCATTGTACAGTTCTGAGACCCTGGATGAGAAGTCCCCATTGGTTAGCATTGTACAGTTCTGCGGATGAGAAGCCCCCATTGTTACATTGTACAGTTTCTGACTGGATTGAGAAGTCCCCATTGTTAGCATTGTACATTCTGACTGGAATGAGAATCCCATTGTTAGCATTGTCAGTTACTGACTGGATGAGAATCCCCCATTGTTAGCATTAGTACGAAGCTCTGAACTGGATGAGACGTCCCCCAATGTTAGCATTGTACAGTTCTGACTGGATGAGAAGTCCCCATGTTAGCATTGTACAGTTCTGACTGATGAGAAGTCCCCCCTTGTTAGCTATGTAACAGTTCTGACCTGGGATGAGAATCCCCCATTGTTAGCATTGTAACAGCACTGACTGGATGAGAAGTCCCCATTGTTAGCATTGTACAGCTCTGACTGGATGAGAAGGGGGGAAGGGGAGCGTGGGCGGAGAAGGAAAGACGAGGATGATGGTTTGGGGGGGTGGGGGGGGGGAGGGGGGAGGAGGGAGGGAGGGGGGTGGCGGGTAGGGGAGGAGGGGGGAGGAGGGACGGGAGGGGGGGGGTGGGGGGGAGGGGGGAGGGAGGGAGGGAGGGGAGGGGGTAGGGGGGGGAGGGGGGAGGAGGGAGAGGAGGGGGGTGGCGGGAGGGGAGGGGTGGGGGGGATGGCGGGAGGGACAGGGAAGCAGGCGGTGAGTTGGTGACACCTTTGAATTGTTTATTTGTCAGTGACCAGCAGAGAAACGATGAGACCAGAGAACCGGGCGGTGCCGTGTTAGTGGCACCAGCAGAGAAAGCGATGGAGATCCTGAGAAACGGGAGGTCAGTGTCAGTAGACCCGACAGAGAACGATGGTACCAGAGATACGGAGGTCAAGAGTCCGTGCCATCAGAGAACGATGGTGACTAGAGAAACGGGAGGTCCGTGTTCGTGACCAGCAGAGAAACGATCGGAGACCAGAGAATGGGAGGTCAGTGACCAACAGAGAAACGATGATGACCAGAGAAAATGGGAGGGCAGTGACTCAACACAGAACGATGAGACCTAAGAAATGGAGGGTCATTGACCAAACAGAGAAACAATGGATAGACCAGAGAAATGGGAGGTCAGTGACCACCCGAGAAACAATGATGGACCAGAGAAATGGGAGGTCAGTGACCAACAGAGAAACAATGATGACCAGAGAACTGGGAGGTCAGGTGACCAACAAGAAAAAAAGAAACGATGGTGCCAAGAAACGGGAGGTCAGTGTTTAGTGACCAGCAGAGACGACGATGGTGACGGGCAAGAGAAATGGGACGGTCAGTGACCAACAGAGAAACGATGATGACTCCGTAGAAATGGGAGGTCAGTGTTAGTGACCAAAAGAGAAACAATGATGACAATAGAAATGGGAGGTCAGGTGACCAACAGAGAAACAATAAGCCCCAGAGAAATGGGAGGTCAGTGATAGTGACCAAACAGAGAAACAAAGAGGACCATAGAAATGGGAGGTCAGTGACCAACAGGAGAAACAATGATGACCAGAGAAATTGGAGGTCAGTTTTAGTGGACCAACAGGAAAACAATGATGACCATGAGAAATGGGAGTCGTGACCAACAGAGAAACAATGTGACCAGAGAACTGGAGGACAGAGACCAACAGAGAAACAATGATGACCAGAGAAAGGGAGGTCAGTGACCAACAGTTAAACGATGGTGACCAGAGAAAACGGAGGTCAGTGTTAGTGAACCAGCAGAGAAACGGATGGTGACCAGAGAAAATTGGGAGGTCAGTGACCAGACAGAGAACGATGATGACCAGAGAAATGGAGGTCAGTGTTATGACCAACAAGAAACACTGATGACCAAGAAACGGGAGGTCAAGTGTTGGTGACCAGGAACATCGGGACTTTGGACCTGTCCCGTGGCTGACGTGGGGTCAAAGCAAAAGGGCATGTACGACTACTGTTCACTTCTTGACCATCGTGATTATCATCTCACTTGTGCTGTTACGGGGTGTCCCGTATGGATCACAACACCAAAAGCACCCAGGTTTCCTGTGGGATGAAAATGAATGAAACGGGCCCGTGGTCTCGCTGGTGCAACTAAGATCGGCATGGAATCGGTGCGAAAAACTTTTATGATGTACCAGAACTTGAAAGGCACTCCATACATTGTTTGAAGGGATTGATGCCTTCTTTATGCTTTCCCTCCTGGTGAGCTTTGAAATTAGGGACCGAGAGTTTAGGGTGGACATGAATTAGACCTGCCTGTTAGACGGTTTGTTTTCAGGCGCATTTTTTTAATTTTTTTTTTTTTGGGGGTTAGCAATTTCGTCTGATGTAGGTAAAAAAAGAAGAAGAAGAGAAATATGTTGGAATCGTAAGATTTCCTGGTATTATCTCTTTAGCAATTGCCAGAGACATATGAAACCATTTGTGTTTTAAGGTTTGTGTCCTGTGCATCGAGTGAAAAATGATCAGATTCTGGCCCCTCTCTGTTCTAACGTTTGGAACGCCCTACTACTACCCCCCCCTCCTCCAACTCCGCCCCTCCCCCCACCTCCCTTCTTCCCTACTAGACTGAGTGAGGCACTTTATGTCGTCGTTTCAGGGCATACTCACGCAAACTCTTCAGGCCCACCCCCCCCCCTACCCTACACACACAGCACACACACACACACACACACCCACACACAACACACCACACACACACCACACACACACACACACATACCCTCCAACCACCTTACTTTCCTTACCTCCAAGGGTAGAGACGAACGGGTGAAAAGGGGGTGGGGGGTGAGGGGGGGGGGTAGGAGAGACTATCTAGGCAAGGCAATTTGTCAATCAGTGGGCAAAGAAAGCTTGCTCCCAATGACTACTGTCTACCTACTTTGGCATAATGTGCTTCTGGATTTCTTATCTAGACCAATATCCCTGTCCTAGAGCATTAGTTTTTCTAATTGTGCATAAAAAAAAAAACCGCTGATGTACCACATGACGTTATCAGGTTTTATTTTACAAAAATATGAAACCAAGGGCCTTTTAAAAAAAAAAACAAATTATTTACATAATTTGATGCTTTCATTTCAGTTTCCCCGGTTTAGCCCCCGTTTTCCTGTGAAGTGGAAACAATGTCAGATGTACAATGCACTGTGCAGATTTGGCGGGCAGGTCTTCCCGATGACGCGCGCCTTTGAGGAGGCATCACGGGCGTACACGCGCTTTCAGCGTCCGCCGGGTGCTGACACTGAACCAAAAAAAAACCACCGCCAAAAAAACCACCGCAGTGGTGGGGAACAGCACAGTGATGGATGTTTGGCTGCATGCTAGGAGCTTGCACCTTGCCGAGCAACAGACATTCCCCAGCCCATTGAAGAGGCTGAAAAATACGACGCTGTTCATGTTGATCCCCCCGACAACAGACACACCCACAAACAACCCCCACACAATAGCGCCGCAATGGCAAGAGAGAGAAACGCACACAGAGCCCAGCGACTGGTCCGGCTTTCCCACAAGAGAGGCGAAAACGGCCCACGTTGAGTCGTGGCTGAAACCATGAGAGGGAGCGGGGGGTTGCTAAGGTCGAAAAATCATGCCCTTCAGCAACAAGCACCAATTTGTGGCAGGGAGGCCAGCTTTGTGTCCAGAACAAAACCTGATTAGAGCCACCATGAAAAATTTGTAAAAACGTGTTTTTTTGGCATTTTTTCGAAAATAGGCCGAAACA
>JAFLJL010001716.1:3402-8402 GCA_018398815.1 Conus ventricosus | reverse complement strand
CCACCTTTTCAGCTGCTAATGAAACGCGAGAAATGATGAGCGAAATGACAGTCACATCGGGTAGAAGAACATTGCGGCAGAAGGTTTACCACGGGATGACACTTCAGGGCTTTTTGTTTCAATCAGAGTGAAGATGATCGTTTTCGGCGAACCACTGTCTGACACACATGTATGTGTAACAAGCATTATAATGCAGCTTCATAATTGGTGGTGGCTTTTTTTTCCGCTGAAGATCCGCTTCCTTAGTACAGGGTGACGTTGTCACTTTCTCAGAAATAGGGTGGTGGTGTCATTTCGTCAGAAACGGGGTAACGTTGTCTCTTCCTCAGAAATAGGGTAGTGTTGTCATTTCGTCAGAAACAGGGTAACGTTGTCTCTTCCTCAGAAATAGGGTAGTGTTGTCATTTCGTCAGAAACAGGGTAACGTTGTCTCTTCCTCAGAAACAGGGTAACGTTGTCTCTTCGTCAGAAACAGTGTAACGTTGTCACTTCGTCAGAAACAGGGTAACGTTGTCTCTTCGTCAGAAACAGGGTATCGTTGTCTTTTCGTCAGAAACAGGGTAACGTTGTCTCTTCGTCAGAAACAGGGTAACGTTGTCTTTTCGTCAGAAACAGGGTAACGTTGTCTTTTCGTCAGAAACAGGGTAAGGTTGTCTGTCGGGGCGAGGGGGGTCACAAAGGAAAGGCAGCGGCCTAGGGGGCCACAGGTAAGGGAAGATAATCTACAGACAGAAAGAAGCGCAAGAAATAACCAGGAACTTCTTTCCAGTCAGTGGATTATCTTTCCTTTGGCTGAGCTTTTGTTTTCCACCAGCAGATTGTCTTCTCTTACCTCTGGTTCTGCAGCCACTGCCCAGGGAAGGGTGGGGGTGGGGGTGGGGTGGGGTGGGGGTGGGGGGGGGGGCTGGGGGGAGAGGGAGGGAGAGTTCCCATGCACCAGTAACGAAAAATCTTTTTTTGATTGGATACATGTACGAAGTGTCGGAATTGTGATTCTGTTCCGTGGAATCTGCGCTACAAATGAATTGCCTGTGCCTCAGTGTGGTATAGTATCACAAAACTGTGCCCAGGAATCATGGGCTTTTCCGTCTCGGAGGGCGATATTTAAGTCAGTAAGGTGACGAAACTCAATCAGTGAGCCGATGCATCATGGTAGTTGTTAGTTTCTGTGAAATGCCTGATATTGAAAAACGAAAACAAAAACAAACACCCCCCAAAAAACAACAACAACAACAACAACAACAACAACAACAACAACAACAAAAACCCCAATAAAAACAAAACACAAAAAAGGGAGAAAAAAAACTAGGCAAGCCAGTCCCGCAGCTAAAAGAGAACAAGGGGTTTTGTCCAGAGTGGAGAGCCTCGCGATAATGCCGTTTTTCTTTTTTTTCTTTTTTTTTTTTTTGGTACAAAGCACGAACAACGCCTTCTTTTGTTGTCTTAAGGCTACTTTGTTCTCTTTGTCAGTCAGTTTATAGCCCGCCTGACCTTGAAGATGTCTGACGTGAGGCTTGAAACAAACTGGTTAAAGAAACAAAAACAGCAACAACAAAACAGTTCTCTACAGCAACAACAAAACAGTTCTCTACAGCAACAACAAAACAGTTCTCTACAGCAACAACAAAACAGTTCTCTACAGCAACAACAAAACAGTTCTCTACGTGTGTTTATAACGACGAAAGTCCGCGAAATTGAAACGCTGACTCAAGTCATTATTGTTGTTGGTGAAACAGAACTGATCGCGCGATTTCTCAAAACAGGGGGCTGGGGAGGGGGGAGGGGGGGTGATGGGGTATTTATATCGCACCGGATACTATTGAGCCGTGTTGTAACGTCTCGTATTACGTGGACGAATTGTGTTTAGTTTCGTTATTACATTGTGTTCCATTATTAACGTTAAGTACTTATGATAGACAATCGTCCTGGTTGATGAGTATCATCCTCAACAATTTCCTTCCTTCCCCCCCCCCCCCCCCCCCCCCCCCCTTCTCCTTCCTCCATTTCCTTCGCCTTTCCTGCCCCATAAAGTGCGCGTTATCATCGGCTGGTATCACGTGGGCACAATGCCATCATCAAAGACTTGGCCTTTGAACTGTGGAGAGCCGGCAGCGGCGAGCGGTTAGGAAATGGCTCGTTTCCTCCTGCACTAAGCACACAGACACGCAGACGCAGCAGCAGCATCGCCGTCACCTCTGGGCCAATAGGATGGCGACAGCGGAAGAGGAGCGGAGAGCAGCCAGCTATAGTGGGCCGCTAGCGGTCACAGTCTGAGCATCCAGTTGGTCCTCGGTTCATTTTGCTTTGTATACACTGCTCAAAAGAATGGAGGGACTGTCCCGTTTTTTGCCCCCGCCACCCCCCCCCCCCCCCGGTTTTCACTCTCTTTTTCCTGTGTTTACTCCCCTCCCCACCCCCACCCGTTCTCCTCTCTCTCTCTCTCTCTCTCTCTCTCTCTCTCTCTCTCTCTCTCTCTCTCTCTCTCTCTCTCTCTCTCTCTCTCTCCTACATCAAAGTTTAACGTTCGAAAGCAGAATTCGCCAAGAAATACAAGCACTCGTCGTTCAAAACTCCAAACATTTCCCGGTGTGAAATGATGCGGAAACATATTATATGGTTGCTCTGCCTGGATGGAGTCGATCTTCCGATGGGATCGATCTGTACGGTTGGCCGACTATGGTGCCGTTGAATCTTCATTGAACGTGTCACGTGATTGTGGTAGCAGACGTGAAAGGGCCTTCCCGCGATCAGTGTGAAGATGCTCTCCCGACTGGTCAGTTGAGAAAGTCTGTTCCGACTGGTCAGTGGATTAAGTCTGTTCCGACTGGTCAGTGTAGAAAGTCTGTTCTTACTGGTCAGTGGATTAAGTCTGTTCCGACTGGTCAGTGTAGAAAGTCTGTTCTTACTGGTCAGTGGAGAAAGTCTGTTCCGACTGGTCAGTGTAGAAAGTCTGTTCTTACTGGTCAGTGTAGAAAGTCTGTTCTTACTGGTCAGTGGGAGAAAGTCTGTTCCCACTTACGGGTCAATATGGAAAGTCTGTTCCCGACTGGTCAGTGGAGAAAGTCTGTTCCCGACTGGTCAGTGGAGAAAGTCTGTTCCGATTTACTGGTCAATATGGACAGTCTGTTCTTACTGGTCAGTGGAGAAAGTCATCCCATCTTTCATGTCGGCGCGTCAGTGCGTGGGTCGTATCTTCCTTTGTTGGATGTTTCCTAAAAGGAAATCCTCTTTGTCGCCCTCTGAGCTGTGCAGCTAAGAACGGCTCAGCGAGTGTTCTCCCTCCCTCCCAGTTCCCTATCCCCATCTCGTGCCCACTCTCCCCCCCCCCTCCCCTCCTCCTTTTGGCAAAGATTTAAATACGAGTAGGTTTCTTCTTCTTCTTCTTCTTCTTCTTCTTCGTACACTCAGACAGGAACCCAGAGGCACTGACGAAGGCTGCTGTACGGCGGAGGCCCTCCAGAGATCCGTAGAGCTTCTTCTCCCTCATCGCTGTGTCAGCAGGCCAGGTCTCTGCTCTCAGCTTTTGATGTGTAGGGCAGTCCTGCAGGAAGTGTTCCATAGTCTTTTTTTTTTTTTGGGGGGGGGGGGGGGGGGGGGGGGGGCTGTACCGCATGGGCACCCTGAAGACTCGCCAGTGTGGAATTTGGTGAACACGTGGAGTGTGGAGTGCCCTGTCCTCAGTCTGACAGTGCTCACTTGGAGCAGGTTGTGACTTTACTTGGGGGGTGGGGGGGGGGGGGGGGGGGGGGGAGGTCTGTTCTGAGAACCAAAAGTGAATTTCCCTGAAGCACACGATCCCCCAAGCACACGATCCCATGCGCACACGATCCCTGAAGCACACGATCGCATGCGCCGTGGAATGCGCGTGTCCCTGTTTGCCGCCCCCACCCCTCGACCCAAAAGTCACAGGTCCTAAAAGGGAGTAGGAATTGTCCTTATATTTGTTTGAGCAGTGTGTAGCTGGTGCGTCGTACAATGGCGTGTTTGTTTCTCGAATGCCTTGTGCTGATGCTGAATATTTTGTGAATGAACCGGGCAAAAAAAAAAAAAAAAAAAATAGAAAGAGAGGGGGTTAGTCACCGCCAAGAACATTGACAAACAAAGCACAGGACAAGACACGATGCATTGCGACCTCTTGGAGATTCTTCAGGCAAAAAACCAGCAAACCAAAAACAAACAAAAAAATCACATTGAACATTTAGGACAGTACAAACAAAGAACGAAGAGTGACTTATCTGTTCCGTCTGGCGGCCATTCTTCCTACCACATGGACAACAGATAAAAGCCACATCTGTGGTCTGTATACTTCTTAGCTCACAAATCAACGAGAAAAGCCACATCTGTGGTGGTATGCTTACTTCTTTAGCTCACAAAGCAACGAGAAAAACCATGAGCCGGTTGGTAGTGTTATGTTAACAGTACAAAGGAAAACGGCTCTGTGTGTGTGTGTGGGGGGGGGGGGGGGGGAGGGTTAGTCGAGGAGGAACATTGGCAAGGTGGGGGGGGGGGGGGGGGGGGAGACTGTATATAAGCCCTATAATAGTCAAGGAAAGGTAGTACTGTATATAAGCCCTATTAATAGTCAAGGAAAGGTAGTACTGTATATAAGCCCTATAATAGTCAAGGAAAGGTAGTATTGTATATAAGCCCTATAATAGTCATGTAAAGGTAGTACTGTATATAAGCTCCATTATAGTTAAGGAAAGGTAGTACTGTATATAAGCCTGTAATAGTCAAGGAAAGGTAATATTATAAGCCCTGTAATAGTCAAGGAAAGGTAGTACTGTATATAAGCCCTATAATAGTCAAGGAAAGGTAGTACTGTATATAAGCCCTATAATAGTCAAGGAAAGGTAGTATTGTATATAAGCCCTATAATAGTCATGTAAAGGTAGTATGTATATAAGCCCTATTATAGTCAAGGAAAGGTAGTACTGTATATAAGCCCTGTGATAGTCAAGGAAAGGTAATACTGTATATAAGCCCTGTAATAGTCAAGG
>JAFLJL010001715.1:22500-27500 GCA_018398815.1 Conus ventricosus | reverse complement strand
ACCTGCAGTGTTGGTCAGGAATTTGAGCACACTCTCAGAAACGCATCCATTAAGTGAATGAAACTCGACTGTGTGGTCCCAGTCTTCCCAACTGAGTCCGCAGCAACTCAACTCTGGGTAGGAGCCGGTCGCGGCAGAAAAACCCACATGACTTCTGATGGGATTCGAACCCACGACCTCCCAGCGGGAGTCCGCGACCCTAACCACTTCGCCACGGCGGCTGGTGATTTTTCTTTTTTCTTGTTTTCTTTTTTTTTTTTTTTTTGGGGGGGGGGCGCTTTTTTCCTTTTTTTTTCATTTCGTTTTGACATGAAGAGAAGGAATGGTCTGTTTATCTAAAGAAACTCACAGTTGGTACCCCGTCTTCCTACCTGAGCATGGCACGCTGCCTGATTCTTTTTCCCATCCTTTTTCTTTTTACGTCTCAGGCCTCGAAAAATTTAATTCAAACAGCAGCCTATAGAATAACAACTTCCCTCTCACCAACTCCTGCCTCCACCTTCTCCAGGATACTGGCAAGATTCTATTTCCTATGGTTTAAAGAAATATGGAGACGTACGTAGGGGGTGACCTTGGTGATGGTTCCTGGTGATGGTTGTTTTTCCAGGCGAAGGAAAAGAGAAATGTTTGCATCGGCAACAGCAGTATCTAGAAACAAAAAGGAACCCCTGCATAATATATACCTACATACATGCGTGCATACATGTACACATACATACATACAAATTACTGCATACATACATATTTACATGCATACATACATACACACTACATGCATGCATGCGTACATACACACATACATACATACATACATACATACATACATACGCACATGCTAGTACATACATACATACATACATACATACATACATACTACATACATACATACATACATGCATACATGCATGCATGCATACATACGTACAAGCATACAAGCATACATACATACATACATACATACATACATACATACATACATACATACATACATACATACATACATACTACATACATACATACATACATACATGCATGCATACATACATACGATGCATACATACACACATACATACATACATACATACATACATACATACATACATACATGCATGCATACATACATACGATGCATACATACATACATACATACATACATACACACATACATACATACATGCATGTATACATACATAGATAAACAGGTATATAAACAAAGAAAATAACGATTATAATCATGAAGAGAGAAAGGCATATTTACGACAATAACGATTATAATCAGAAGAGAGAAAGCATATTTACGACAATAACGATTATAATCATGAAGAGAGAAAGGCATATTTACGACAATAACGATTATAATCATGAAGAGAGAAAGGCATATTTACGACAATAACGATTATAATCATGAAGAGAGAAAGGCATATTTACGACAAGACGCCCAGTTTTGATGTGCCTTGAAATTAGCGTTTTGAATTCACGGACCTAGGCATGCTTGATTTCGACACTATTAGTTTATATCTGAATTCTCAGAGACATAGTCTGGTTCATGCAGCAGCGGAGAACAGCATTTTCTTCTCCAGACGTCTGCTGCTGATTCTGTTTCTTCTGGAATGTGAATTTGAAGACTAGTCAGCAAAAATGAGTCTGATGGGTTTTTTTTATACAGTGGTTGAGAGAAAATTTCAAGTTCCTGTTCTTCAGTGAATGCCTGCGAATTCTGCATTGTAACTCTGTTCATATTGCTTTCTTGTCGTCGTCGTCGTCGTCGTTGTTGTTTGTTGTTGTTTGTTGTTGTTGTGTTGTTGTTGTTGTTGTTGTTGTTGTGTTGTTGTTGCTGTCGATGTTGTTGTCGTCGTCGGTGTCGTCGTCGTCGTTGTTGTTGTTGTTGTGGTCGTCGATATATTGATGTTTTGTTCTTGTTTTCATATTTTGTCTGTAGGTTTAATCATAGAATGTAACCTCTTTTTTTCAACACAGATTTATCCAACAAAGATATATCGACCTTAGAAGAAGAAGAAGAAGAAGAAGAAGAAGAAGAAGAAGAAGAAGAAGAAGAAAAGAAGAAAGAAGAAGAAGAAGAAAGAAGAAGAAGAAGAAGAAGAAGAAGAAGAGAACAGAGAGAGAGAGAGAGAGAGGAGAGGAGAGAGAGAGAGAGGAGAGAGAGACAGACAGGACAGACAAACAGACAGACAGACAGAGAGACAGACAGACAGAGAGTATGCCTTCAAAAACACATTTTGCTTCATTCCAGAGACATGGCACATATATTTGTTTATACCACTGACGCAGTCTCTAGATGAGGATGATTTACTTTGCATCAGATAAAGGGCGAAATAAGGGTCTGGAGTTATTGATCGCCAGAGCATCCAGTAGGTTGCGCTGAAATGTTCAAGGACGTGAAATATAACTTAAGATTTTTTTTTTTTTTTAATAACTTTTGTCGCTTGATCGATTGGTAATTTCGCGACCCCTGGGTATTTGTTGAATTGACTTGTGGGACTACCCGATGAAACCATGAAGTGATCAACATGATATTGCGGTCCGGGATAGTGTGTCCGTGCACGCTGCATGGCCAAATGTGGATGACTGATGCGCTGTGCGCGTATGTGTGTTGTGTGTGTGGGGTGTGTTGTGTGTGTGTGTGTGTGTGTGTGTGTGTGTGGTGTGTGTGTGTGTGTGTGTGTGTGTGTGTGTGTGTGAGTATTTAGTGTTAGTGTTAGTGTTAGTGTGTGTGTGTGTGTGTGTGTGTGTGTGTGTGTGTGTGTGTGTGTGTGTGTGTGTTGTGTGTGGTGTGTGTGTGTGTGTGTGTGTGTGTTGTGTGGTGGTGGTGTGTGGGGGTGTGTGTGTAGGAAGGAATTCTGTTTTACGTCTCGTCACACATATAGGTGATTGCAGACGTCTAAATAACATATTGTTTAAAATTTTTAGACTATTATTATAAAAGAAAAGAGGCCCGATGGGGTTTTACATGGAACAAAAATAAAGCTAGATGAATTGTAGACAGTAACTATGAAAAATTAGATAAAAATAACTAAAATAATCTAACTTCGATTATGATTATAAAATGTTCCTTAATGGATTTCCCCAAAAGGTTACTCGTTTTTAACAAGAGAAACAACTGGCAACGAATCTAAAAAGTCAACACTTTAAACATGCCCATTGCAGCATTTGGGTATAACACATTCAAAAAGGGTTTCGTTAGTTCACAATCAAAAATCACATGGTTGAACTGAAAGATCCCCACGACATACGCACTTAACAGTCGGGCAATATTGGTTCGTAGGGAATTACATAAAAGTCTAAAAGCAGGCAAAACCGGTCGGTAATTGACACAAAGTTTGACAGAGTTTGCTGACGAGGTTTTGAGAGGAACTGTATTGACTCCAGAAATCCCTCTCGATTATATGTTTAATTTTCCCTTGTATGAAAAGGAAAAATCAACCTTAATACTACCAAATATATTTTTTGCTCCCCTTTTTGCTGCTCTATCTGCTTGTCTTTAAAAAAACGAAGAGGTGTGCGATGGAACCCAAGAAAATACAACATTATACCTTTCATGTAAAGACAGTGCAACATGTACTTAATCTCAAATAATAATTCCTCTCTTTGTGAATTTTTAAAAACAATACAAACTTTTAATACTGACTGTGAATCAACACAAAACAGGAAAATTAAATATTGAGATGGCAAGGAATTAAAAAAATTTAATGCCATCAGGACAGCAACTAGTTCAGTTTGTAAATAGGGAAATGACCCTTACCTAAATAATATTTTTCAGCTTTGCAATCGGAATTACAAAGCCAGATCCCGCACTCCCAAACATCAAAACTGAGCCGTCAGTGTTAAAACTTTCAAATAGTTAGTAACTTTTCTTCCATGTCAAATTTTGACAGATGTGTTTAACACATGCGGCGAAAATCGCTTTATTTAGATCAGAGAAAAAATGTTAAACTGTTACTTCCGTTATTTCCCCAAAGGGGGGTACCGGCGGAACCATACGCGAGGCGCTACCTCGTATGGGTCAATCTTTGATGAATTAAAAACGTCGAAACATATGAACGAAGCGTCTCTAAATTTGAATTTTTCTGTGCATTTTTCGAAAAATCAATGTCGGATCGTGTATTTAACTTTTCAAGGTCGTCCACCGCAACCCGTCTCACTACTTTTTTTACAGAACTTTTTTTCCTTTCTTCATCAAGGGGCCCAAAAGGCCTGCTATCTTATAAGCTTCAGGGACTTAGTGTGCACGGGTTTACACCCGGGGCCAACTTACAGCTTTACTGTCAATTCTTTGAATTTTCTTTAAATGCGATCGGGGAAGCAGAAAAGAATACTTCCTGTCCGAATTCATCTTGATCGTACAAGCCCTGGTTGCTAAATGCAACAAAACTTTAGGATCCTGTCCCCATGGAGAATGACTGACAATTTTTAGAAAATTCAAACTTTTAACTGTTTTAGTAACAATTGAGTCAATATGTTTTTTCCAGTTTTATTTTTGGGTGTAAGTAGGACACCTAAAAATTTTACTTCAAGTTTAAAAAAAATTTTCCCCGTCCCCCCAGAAAGAATATAGGCAGGTTACGGGGGTTATATCCTTGTTAAAGAGAACCAAATGTGTCTTTTCAACAGAGAATTGAAAGCCATTCAAATGCATATAACTATTTAATTTTCCAGCTCGTGCTGAAGAGCTTCTGAATATAATTTATGTGACGTAAATTTGTTCTTTTCTTTAAAGATAATTAATCCATATTGCAATGTCATCAGCATTTTGAGCTACCTTGGTATATGATAAAAAACATGTATTAGTCATATAGCATTACATTGAAAACAATGGGGAGATTATAGAACCTTGTGGAATTCCCAATTTATAGATCTGAGGATGATAAAGTCCCACCAACTTTGGTCATTATGTGTCTCCCATTTAAAAAATGTTTTCACATAATTGTAGACGTGACCAGAAAGCCCAAATTTGTTTTAATTTATATAATAATCGGCTGTGC
>JAFLJL010001715.1:2500-15000 GCA_018398815.1 Conus ventricosus | reverse complement strand
CATTTTCCCAATCCGCAATCCTACCTAAAAAAATAAATAGAACAAACGGGAAAAGTTCGTACGCAATATGAGAGGGAAAGCTTTCCTTTTTTTCCTGAACCCAAACGCAAAAAAAGAGGACAAAAACACCTACGATTTCAAATCAGGGCGATCAACCACCAGTCATAACATATGAAACCCTTTGAAGATCAAATGAAAAGAATGAAAACCAAAATGAATTCAAAAAATCTAACAAGGGTTTTCCCAAAACAACACAAAAAAACAAATAAAACAAAAAAAAAAAAATGACAAAAAAAATTTGGAAGGCTGATAAAACTAGCAACTACTACAAAATGGAACCAGAAGAATACTCTCCAACTCCTTGAAAAAAACCCACCCCAGAAAACTAAAAAAAAAGCCGACAAAAATATACATGACAGTATCCGCACTAAAGAAAAAGAACTTGCAGAGCGCATAGACCAAGTGACAGGATAGAAGCGACAGCACAAAAGAAGCTTTCATAACACCCCAAAGACCACAAGCCTAATTTCATAACAATCCAACATGTAACTAATAAACCCATCCAAATCTGAATTGGGCAAAATAAGCAAGAAAATTTGGAAAAAAAATAAAGAACGTAAAATCAAACTCTGAATACAACCTCTGGAAGAACACATACAAGTTATCCAAGGGTTTTCAAAAAACTCAATAAACAAAGTAAAAACAGTATTCATCACATTTGACATAGTTGACTTTTTAACCCATCTATAGATGGGGGAACTACTCACCAAAGCCCTGAAGTTTGCCAGAAAACCACACAGACATAAACGGGGTCAGAAATGGAAAAAATTCTCCAAAACCAAGAAAACATTACTAACCAGCAAAAATGAAACCTGGTCAGGAAAACCAACAGAAATTCAACATTCGACGTAACCCGGATCATATGATGGTGCAGAAACATGTGAACTGTCGGGCTATTCATGCTGTCCAACATCAAGAAAAAACTCGGAAAACAAATCGGACTATACAGAGACGATGGCCTTGCTGCACTGACCAAAACCCAAAACCAATCGAAAACCAGAAGAAAGAACTAGCAAATCTTCCAAAACCACAACTTAAAGATTACCATTGAAGCAAACAAAAAGGGAGTGAACTACTTAGACATAACATTGGATCTCAACAATCACATATATAAACCATACAAGAAACCCAACGATACACCTCTTATGTAAACACCAAAAGTAACCACCCCCCCATCTGATTAAAGACCATACCCCATGGCATAAACAAGAGGCTATCAAACTTGTCATGCAATGAAGAGTGTTCAACAATGCAGCAGCAGAATAAACCCGGAGGCACTACAAACAATGGATACAATACAAATTACAATACAACCCAGACAACAACACAAACAAAAGCAAGAAAAATAGGGAAAAAAAAAATCATATGGATAACCCCCCCCTAGAAAGGGAAACTCAAAACAAATATAGGGAAAGAATTCTTCAAAATTTTAACAACTTCATTTCCAAAGAACACAAAATGTCAAAAATATTTAACAAAAACACTGTCAAACTATCGTACTCATGTATGCCCAACCTTAAAACCTAATTGACGCATCCAACAAAATGAAAATCAACACAGCAAAGAAGGGTAAGAAAGAAATCTTGCAATTGCACCAAAAAGAGCAGTGCCCACTAGACAATAAATGTCTCCACAACAACATTGTATACCAGGCTACTGTGACAATCAGAAAATGAAAAAGAAACATACATAGGGGTCACTGAAAACCACTTCAAAACCAATATGCAAACCACAAACAGTCATTTAATAAAGAAAAATATAAAAAAACCCAAAAAGAATTGAGCAAATATACTGGAAACTTAAAGAAAGCAAAAACAAGCTACAATATATCCTGAAAAATCATAAAAAGAGCAAACACCATACAGCAATGTTTCAAAAAGGGGCAACCTATTCTAACGAAAATGGTTAATACTACGCAAAACCCACACTTAGCAACTTTAAATACCAAAACAGAAATAGTAAACAACTGCAGGCATAAATGGAAATCGGTTTGTTAGTGAACACATCCAAAAACAAAAACCTGAAAGCCCCAAAAAACACGTGCAGCCACCCGCACGTCAAACAACCGCAAACGGAGCCCACCACGCTATATAACATCGGCGGTGGCAAACAAAAACCATCCTGAGACAGCGCAACGCCGCTAGAAACAAATTTGTCGATTTCTCTTTTAGTACCTTATTTAACTAATATATATAATATAATATATATATATAAAAATATAATATATATAGAGAGAGAGAGAGAGAAAAGAGAAGAGAGAAGAGAGAGAGAGAGAGAAGATTTATTACAATAAAAAACCTTGAGAGAGAGAGGGAGGAAAAGGGGGGAGGGAGGAGACAGGGGGACAGACAGAGAGAGAGAGGGTGTGTGGTGTGTGTGTGTGTGTGGTGTGTGTGTGTGTGTGAGTGTGTGTTGTGTGTGTGTGTGTTAGTATTTAGTGTTAGTGTTAGTGTGTTAGTGTGTTGTGTTGTGTGTGTGTGTGTTTTGTGTGTGTGGTGTGTGTGTTGCGTGGGGCGCGCGCGTGCGTGTATAATCCGAGTTTGAACATCAACGGAGTGGCGGCGACCTCAAACCCGACTTAAGGTTTTTCTGCCTTATATAGCATTTCAGAATAGTGAGTTTGTTATCAATCTTTACAGATGAGTATGTATTTCAACGTCCTGCGTGTCATATATTTACTCTACAACGGGTGTATTTGCCCCAAGCAGACAAATGTGACTGGTCCGCGGGTTAAAATTAAACAGAGGGATTGCCGTTTACGCCGATTATTCACCACCAGTTTGTTCAGCCTGGCAGAGTTTGTCGCCATGACAGCACACGAGAACTCTTCACACATCTCTGACTTAAATGGATGTAGTTTGTGGTCGTTTATTTGACTGACTGATTGATTGATTTCATGCTTGATGAATGTTTCCTTGCCTGTTTGTGTGTCTGTGAGTTTGTTTCTTCGTTGTTTTTCTGGTTTGTTTGATTGTGTTTGGTCTGTTTGTTTCTTTGCTTGCTTGTTGTTCGTTTTTCAAAACGAAGACTGTAGAGCTAATCCAAAATGGACACCCACCACTACCACCACCGGAACAATCATCTCGCCTGTCACTGTCCTCACTCTCTTCCACACTTTCCCCGCCCTCCTGTCAAAAGAAAAAGAAAAAAAAAAAAAGAAAAGAAGAAAAGAACAAACTTTACAACAACAAAAAAGAAAGAAACAAAAATGACGGGGGTCATGGCCGGGGAAAGATCGAACCGGCATCTTTTCGTTTGTTTGTTTGTTTTGATTTTTGTTTTTGTTTTTTTTTTTAAAATTTGATTTCCGGTCAACATGTGTCTTAGGGATCAAAGTAAAGTTCAGAGCCCTTTCTTTTTCTGCTCCTTTCTTTCTTTCCCATCCCTCCCCATCCCCATTCCCCCAGCCCCACCTCGCTCTCTCTCTCTCTCTCTCTCCTCTCTCTCTTTCTCTCTCTCTCTCTCTCTCTCTCTCTCTCTCTCTCTCTCTCTCTCTCTCTCTCTCTCTCGTTTGTCAAATGAAAGGTGATAAATGCCCGAAACCCAAATACATATCTTGGCGCTTATTTCAATCCTAAGTTGTTTGTTTCTTTGTTTGCGTGCGTGCGTGCGTGCGTGCGTGCGTGCATGCGTGTTTGCGTGTGTGTGTGTGTGTTGTGTGTGTGTGTGTGTGTGTGTGTGTGTGTGTGTGTGTGTGTGTGTGTGTGTGTTGTGTGTGTGTGTGTGTTTTGTGTGTGTGTGTGTGTGTGTGTGTGTGTGTGTGTGTTGTGTGTGCGTGTGCGAGGCGTTATAAAAGTAATGAGGGCCCGGTCTTGAACCTGAAATATCAGGTCTGTAGATTTTTTCAAAATAGATTTCCTGTCTTGGCACGGGAGTGAAGGATTATTTTGTTGTTGTTGCTGTTGTTGTTGTTCTTGTGTGTGTGTGTTTTGTGTGTGTGTGTGTGTGTGTGTGTGTGTGGTGTGTGTGTGTGTTGTGTGTGTGTGTGTGGGGTGTGTGTGTGTGTGTGTGTGTGCGCGTGTGTGTGCTGTGGGGGGGGGGGGGGGGGGGTATTTTTGTACTTGATTGCTTTTTTGTGTGGATTATTTATTATCTGTTCTTCTTTTTTTTTTCTTTTTTATAACTTGGTTTTGCCATCCTAGCAGAGAGTTCACTCGATGTTTCAAACGCATTTCGGAAAATGACACGGTTTAGCCTAAAATTTTTTGTTGTTGTTGTTGTTGTTGTTGTTTTTTGTGGGTGTTTCTTTTTCTTTTCCTTATGTTATTTGCTGTTGAGATTGCGCCATGCCCGGTCTCTTGTCCCCATACCTCAGGGCAGTGATGAAGCCATTGTAAAAAAAAGAGGATATATACATGCATTTGTCACGAACATGTTCTGGTAGATGAACGAAGAACGCCTAATGAGATGGCCTAGGGTCAGGTGCACGCTGTTGTATTGCTAAAACACAGACCGACAGATAGACCGAAAGACAGACAGACTTACAGACACACACACACACACACACACACACACACACACACACACACACACACACACACACACCACACACACACACACACACACACACATGATCGCGTGCGTGCGCGCGTGCGTATGCGTGTGCGTTGTGCGTGCGCGCGCGCGTGCCTGTGTGTGTGTGTGTGTGTGTTGTGTGTGTGTGTGTGTGTGTGTGTGTGTGTGTGAGAGAGAGAGAGAGAGAGGAGAGGAGAGGAGAGAGGAGACGAGAGAGAGAGAGAGAGAGAGAGTGGTGTATGTGTGTGTGTGTGTGTGTGTGTGTGTGTGTGCTTGTGTAAGTTAACAGGCTCGCACACTCAGTCATACATGCATACCTACATTTAGACCTGTTGTATAACGCAATGCATTCATGTGTATTAAGCTTGAATATAAATGTTGCTCGTAAACTATCTCTCCTAATATTTCTAGTAGTGGGTCCGATACTTTTAATCGTAATGGACCCCTCTTAGCTAGGGACAGATGAAAATAGTGATATCATGGGGTTTACTAACAGTGTTACCAGGCGTACTCGCTTAAACTGCTTTACAAATAGAGTTGATCATTATAGACATAGCACGCACTGCAGCACAAATAAATGGGCCAAGGTGTTTCTCATCACAAGCCTTGCGACTCTGACGCACTCAGAAGGGGCGTTCCTAACGGTTTTTGCAGTGGTGTTTAAAACTATTGACAACTGGGGGAATGTTCACTGAACCTTTTTTTCCCAATGGAAAGGGGAGCAGAGGGCTTGTATTTTTTCCACAAGGGGGAGGAGGCTTAGAAAAAAAGGGGGTGGGGGTGGGGGAGTTGGGGGCAGGTTGCGTGGCGTGAGCGTTTTCTTATTACATGAAGGCAGAGATTAATGGACATGCACGGGGCTTTCTCCCCGCTCAAACCCACAAACACGAGGTAGATTGGCTATATTTCTTGATGTTTGAAAGCTGTTTTCAGGGCAGAGGAGTGGAATAGAAATTCACCTTTTTGTTTTTTTTCTTTTTATGGAATATGGGGAATATAAAAGGGGCGATAACTCTCAGGCCTTTTAATTTGGGGATAAAGTTCCTCCACAGTGGAGACGAACCGGTCCAGCGCGTGACAGTTGTGTCGATCTGTGAAGGGGTTCATCTGGAGGTTCTGCCAGATACTTGTTAGCTGCTGATCACAAACACCTCAATGCCAATGGAATCCCTTGCCACATCTGGCACATCTACCTGCCTGTTGAAAAAAATGGGGGAAAAAAACAATCAAATATGAGTATTCAGTGAAGTGGGGAAAAAAAATTGATGAAGAATTTAGAAAAAAATTTTTTGGAAATCACAGGAGAAATGGAGAAAAAAAATAATGAAGAAAATGAAACGGTCAGGGAAACGCCAACAGCCAGCTACAAAACTCGGAAAGATGATACAAAAGTAATATTAAGAAATGTCAGATTTAGATCACTGTACCAAAAAGACCCTTTATGGGGCGGGAATGTTAGTGAAAACACATGCACGACTACAATTTCATTTCAGATCAAACCCTATGTTTTCCCTGCCTCCATAGAAAGGGTTATGAGCAGCCTTTGTACTGGCAACATGTCACTTTCAAAAGAGATAGATCAGTATTTATTAAAGGAGACGGGTTCAGAGGACACCTGTTTTTGCTTTACTTTTTATCAAAACTATCCCTTAGATTTGTCCCTTTGTAATTAATCCTAATTATGGACAGTATGTACATAAGCAAAGCTTTAGCCCAAAACAAGGGCTACTTTTACTATCGTGCCTAAGGCCATATTGTAAGATTAATTCATAGATAAAAAGGCTGAATACATCAAACCCACTAAATATTATCATGGCAGTATTTGTGTCTGCAGAGAAAACATTTCTGTGCTTTATCTTTTGTTTGAATGCTCAGTGTTGACCTCGCTCTATCAGGAGAAAGGTACTGAGATGAATAACTTTGATAATGTCAAGATTGTCTTGCATGGTTCATGTGTTGTGAAGTTGCCATGGTTTTTTCCGCAGTCACAGGTTGCAAAAGTTTTTTAAAAGATCAATAGTTTTGCGTACATTAGGGTTTCAGTAAAGTAAATATACATAGATCAGATGTGGGTTTGGAGTACTTACATGGATGATAAGTTGAGTATGGAGGTTTTTTGTTTTGTTTGGTTGTTTTATTTTTAAAAAAATTTTCTTTTGTTTAGTGTCTAATATCATCTGACGATGAAACGACATCAAATAAACCATGGACCCGGGAAATGAATGATTTTAAAATTTCCCAAAAGTGGAGGTCGGCTGGACCAGACAACAACATCTGTTTCACTCTAAGAAGAAGTTTGTCAGGCTTGCTCCTTGAACTCGGTGCCTGATGACAAGAGACACTTCCTCAAAACAGACAAAAAACCCTCATCTAATCCAGGTGGGTTTTTTTCCCCCCTATTGAAACCTGTCTGCAAAAATCAAAAAAAGGGATGACTTTCCCAAGGGCAAAGAAAAGGCTCTATTCCAGTGATTAGACATTAAAAACCTGTCTGGAAATCAAAAGACAGAAATGTTAAAGAAACAGCAGTTGATGCCAGTGACGAGGATAAACATACACAAGAATTAAATAGTACTTTAAAAGTAAAATCTGACATGAAACGGTAAGCTTATACTCGACAAGCTTAAATAGTCCCAGATTTGATTCAAGACATGCTAATCATACGCATAAAACCAGGATTCAGCGGTAAGGAGATCTTCATATATAATATAATATATATATATATATATATATATATATATAATTTATATATATATATATATATATATTATATATATATATATATTATATATATATATATATAGTTACCTTATATATTATATATATTATGCTTTACCCCCTCTGCTAATTTTCGAGACAGTACAGCGCACAACTTAAAGCTGATGAATAAATGAATTTATGACTCCCATGTGATGATTCAAGAAGAGGGTCTCATGATACGACTTACAAGATGTCTGGCATGCTGGTCAGTTCTAAGGTAACTATGTAAGATAAACTATGCCATTATTACCATGGTGTATTGGTGGTTTGAGTATAGGTGAGAGTGTTTGTGTGTGCATTAGTGGTTTGAGTATAGGTGAGAGTGTTTGTGTGTGCATTAGTGGTTTGAGTATAGGTGAGAGTGTTTGTGTGTGCATTGGTGGTTTGAGTATAGGTGAGAGTGTTTGTGTGTGCATTGGTGGTTTGAGTATAGGTGAGAGTGTTTGTGTGTGCATTGGTGGTTTGAGTATATGTGAGAGTGTTTGTGTGTGCATTGGTGGTTTGAGTATATGTGAGAGTGTTTGTGTGTGCATTGGTGGTTTGAGTACAGGTGAGAGTGTTTTTTGTGGGGCATTGGTGGTTTGAGTATAGGTGAGAGTGTTTGTGTGTGCATTGGTGGTTTGGTATAGGTGGAGTGTTTTGTGTGTGCATTAGTGGTTTGGTAAGGTGAGATTTGTTGGGTGTGGGCATTGGTGGTTTGGGGTTATGTGAGAGTGTTGTGTGTGCTTGGTGGTGGGGTCGGGGCCCATGTGTATTGTCCCAGTGCGTGGAGTGTGTGTGTGTGTGTGTGTGTGTGTGTGTTGTGTGTGTGTGTGTGTGTGTGTGTGTGTGTGTGTGTGTGTGTGTTGTTTTTTGTGTGTGTGTGTGTGTGTGTGTGTGTGTGTGTGTGTGTGTGTGTGTGTGTGTTGTGTGTGTGTGTGTGTGTGTGTGTTTATGCGCACGCTTTTCGCACCTTCACCCACATGTAGGAAACGAAGATTCATAAGATAACATAGCCGTCATAGATCAATAGCAACAACAACGAGAAAGCAGCAACAACAACGACGACGATAACAACAACTAAAAACATCATTAGGATCTCATCACCATTATCTTATAATCAGCAGCAGCACCACCACCACCACCACCAACACACACACACACACACACCACACACACACACACACACACACACACCCACACCCCACACACACACACACACACACACCACACACACACACACACACCACACACACACGCACTTTCCACTGTACATACTTGCATCGCTTCATCAATCCCAACTTACTAACGCACATACTTTTTAGAAACAGGTGGTCATGAGAGACACAAACTCTTATGTGAGTAGTGTGTGTGTGTGTGTGTGTGTGGTGTGTGTGTGTGTGTGTGTGTGTGTGTGCGTGCGTGCGTTGCGTGCGTGCGTGCGTGCGTGCGTGCGTGCGCGTGCGTGCGTGCGTGCGTGCGTGCGTGCGCGTGCGCGCGCGCACGCGCGTGGGGCGTGTGTGGGGGTGGGGTTTTGTGTGTGTGTGTGGTTTCCGAAAAGGGAGAGGTGTCACTGTTCATGTTAGTCTTTTAGCTTCACACGTCAAAAAACCTTGGCTAAGTGACACTCCACTTTAGCCACGTTTTTTTGATATTCATAGAGCGTACGATTCCGTTGGCATTTTAAATTGGGATTAAAAGGTCGTTTCCACATGTTTTTACAATCATTTTTACTGGGAGAACGCTGCAAATGAAACTAAATGGTGTTTGTCAAGTACACGATATGTTAACATGGGTGTCCCAAGGAAGTGTGATTTCGCCAATCCTCTTCTCATTGATGTTTTATTATCTAAACCAGATTGACACGAAAGAGGCAACTTTAGCTGCTTATGCAGTTTATATTGCAATGTGGAAAAATGTAAATTGTAATTAAACAAATTTAAAAACAAGCGTAATAAAATTGTTGAACAGTTTCAATGCGGTCAGTAAACTTGTTAATTATTTGAATTCAAACGGTTTTAACTTATGAACGGACATATCGGTTTTTATTATATTTACAAAGAAAAATATCGATTTTGAAGGTAGGGACGCTGTAAAAGTAAAAATAGCTGATTCTTTCATTTTCCCCAAATAAGCAAGTTTTAAAAAGACTAGGCGTTTTTCTTTCACTACAAATTATTTTGGTGTAAACATATACATCATCTCGTGGAAAAGGCAAGAAAGAAAATTTCGTTACTGTGAGTCCTAACTGGAATCCCTCTAATAAATTATGGATCTAATCTTATCCATGTTGCCCTTTGGACAGTTTTGTTCGATTGTAAGTTATGGTCAAGAAGGATTGTTACTGCACCAAAGACAGATTTACATAAATTAAATTTGTATTGATTTCCTTAGCACTTAAATTGCTTTGGGGCTTCCAAGATGGGCATCACTTTATATGACTTACAGAGAGGCAGGAGTTTTGCCTTTAATAAATTAGGATGCTCTGTGTTTGTAGCCACTCAGCACGAGCAAGAACAGTCCCTAACTCAGTTACTTTTGAACCTTGATGAAAGTACCTACGTTTCTAGGAGATACGGAGTGAAGAAAAGAATTCACTATCCCGCAGGTCAAACAGACACCGCGTGTTTAGGGTTCAAATCGTAACAGGTGCACACCATGCTATGTGGTGTTACTGAGATTTTTCCCCCCGTGTACATAATAACCTGCAATGTGATCCCGTCCTCCGCATTTGATGGGCTGTTTTTCTTTTTTCTTTCTTTTTAAAAAAATTCTTCTTCTTCTTTTTCTTCTTCTTCTTCTTCGTCGCATTCTTCTTCTTCTTCTTCTTCTTCTTTTCTTCTTCTTCTTCTTCTTCTTCTTCTTCTTCTTCTTCTTCTTTCTTCTTCTTTTGCTTCTTCTTCTTCTTCGTCACATTCTTCTTCTTTTTTCTTCTTCTTTTTCTTCTTCTTCTTCTTCTTCTTCTTCTTCTTCTTTTCTTCTTTCTTCTTCGCATTCTTCTTCGCATTCTTCTTCGCATTCTTCTTCGCATTCTTCTTCGCATTCTTCTTCTTCCTCGCATTCTTCTTCGCATTCTTCTTCTTCCTCGCATTCTTCTTCGCATTCTTCTTCTTCTTCGCATTCTTCTTCGCATTCTTCTTCGCATTCTTCTTCGCATTCTTCTTCGCATTCTTCTTCTTCTTCGCATTCTTCTTCTTCTTCTCTCATTTTCTCTGTCTTTCTCTCTTCATTATTTTCTTTTCTTTTGTCTTTTGCTTTTTCGTTTCCACTGTTTCAGCATTCTTCTTCTTCTTCTTTTTCCTCCCCCCCCCCCTCCGACTTTTAATTCGTCGTGTCTCCTCCTTTTTTTTCTCCCATTTCAATTTCCTATTTTGCTCCCTCATGCACTTTTCTTTCCTTTTCTTTTTCTAGTTTAAATTGCAGGAAGACGTCATCACATTTGCTCTCTTGTTCCAAGAATGTCATGGCAGACAATCACTCACTCAAATTGCGGGCCTTGCCCCTGTCATTCTCCATATCTTCCCAAGTGTTTTTTCTTTTCTTTTCAGAGTATGGTGGGGGGGGGGGGGGGGGGGGGGGTGGAAGTGGGGGGAGGGGAGGGGGGTGCGTGAGGAACAGTATCATGAAATCCGTGTCGTCTATGTTTCTTTCAGCTAATCGAGAACGTTCTTCAGTGTGCGTTATCTCTTGTTTCTGACTATTGTTTGGTGAACTACAACAAGGCAAAGGCTCTCATGGAGGCCAGGAGAAGCGTTTCAGAGACATCCTCAAAGGCTCCCTGAAGGCCTTCAACATTAGCCACACAACATGGGAGCAGACTGCCCAGGACAGAGACGGGTGGCGATCAGCTATCCGCAAAGGGGCAGAGACCCGTGAAAGCAACAGAATTGCTGCAGCTGAGCTGCGCAGGATGATCAGGAAGACCAGTGTCAACAGATCTCCAACTGCTGCCACCATCCCCTGTCCGTACTGCGATAGGTCTTTCCGGGCGCAGATCGGCCTGACCAGCCATCTACGCACTCACCCCTGATCCCAGGATGACTAGATGGTCTCGACAGACAACAACAACAACAACGACAGTATATTTTCTGATATCTTTTTGGGGAAGAAGGGGGTGTGAGAACAGCGAGGGAAGTAAGGTGGGGGGGGGAGCAAAGGTGTGGGGTAGAGGACAGGGATGAAGGAAGAGAGCGAGGTGAAGGCGCAGTGCAGAGAGCGAGGTGAAGGCGCAGTGCATGGTGAGGGAGCTGGCGTTGACACGGGGAAGGGGCTTTATGCACTTGGTAGAGAGGGGATTAATATTCAACACCCACAAAGTCGACAGGAGAAGGAGATCGTCGACCTCTGAAAACATCGACGAGCCCGAGGTTCTCTTGGACAGTGGTGCTGCATTGAAAGTCACAGGTCAATTTCCCCAAAGCCGTAACAGGCTGGTGAACTGTTAGAGGTCAAGAATCATGGAGTCCAGGGGAGGGCGGTGGGAAGGCGGAACCCAACGTTCTTCTTCCGCGTCCCTAGCCGTCCTGAACGAAATCTGGTTCTTCTTCACCACTGGGTGCACTTTTTTATTTTTAATTTTTACTTAGCCATAAAAGTACGAGAGTTCAAACTCACTATCATCCGCTCAGCAGCAGAAAGCGCCAACAATTTGTCCGTACCCCTTTTATTGTCATAGTTGTGTGCACTTCACTGGCAAGGGAATCGTGCTATGGGACTTTTGGTGTCATTGAATGGCAGTTATGGATTGTATGGACTATGATAATGAATCTTAATTAATCATGGCTCATGTCAACCTTTCCTGGACAATCTGATGATCTTTGTAGGAGGCATGTGTTTATTCATTTGGTTGTTTGGGTACAGTTCTTTGTTTGCTTGTTTGTTTGTTTCTTGTTTTTAATGTTTGTTTACGTTGGCAGGGGAGAGAGAGAGAGAGAGAGAGAGAGAGAGAGAGAGAGAGAGAGAGAGAGAGAGAGAGAGAGAGAGAGAGAGAGAGAGAGAGAGAGAGAGAGAGAGCATCTGCTTTCATTACCACTTCTCCCTCTCCGACCTCATAAATATTTGGCAGCTGTTAGCATGCACTGTTTGGTCCATTATTTATTAGTTTAATATACTATTGTTTGATTAGTCTCTTAGGAGATTCAGTGAAAAGTCTTCTGCACAGTTCTTAGAGCATGTCAGCAACGATG